>AP025075.1:1040067-1092904 GCA_036186865.1 Eustoma russellianum
ACCAATTGCTGAATTAGGAGACCCCATACAAATGCATGTTGGGTCCAGGGTAAAGTGTTGGATTTATAAATGATAGAAATGGAAATACACCCACATCATGCGTAGAAATTAGGTTACTCAAAGTCTCTAGGGGAAGCTCTTTCCGAGTAGCAAGTGAACCACCCAAGTAAGGTTGTGGCCCGAAAGACCCTCTGAACCCGGAGATCCTAGAAGGGTTGTCTTCCGAGTTAATTGATGTTAATCATACTACTATGGATACATATTACTTTTCGTACCGAAATAATAAAAATCAGAGTGTCTCTTTTCTAAAGAAATAAGTATAAAAGTATAAAGTCTCTATTAAAGTTTAACTCCTCCATATTAATCCTCTAGAAATGGAAGTTATTTTCTCCTATACATAGAAAAGGAGTACAAATCCTAATAGAACTCTACCATTATTTAGTGTCGTAGAATCCTATTGCTATAAAGGTTCCTAATCTATATAAGATACTCTAAAATTCCAGGTAAAAGATGTTAGAGACAATCACTCCTGTACTTAGACGCAGTCGTTCAGTGTGTGCGTATGAAAACAGTAAAATAAATCAAACCCGGGGCGAGTCGAGGACTCTGTCTTTCAGACGTATTGCTCCGGTATACTGTGCCTAACCGGCGTTAGCAACCGTCTCCCAGGATACAACGGGTACTTGTTCAGTTGAGCGGCACTGCTGAACTTGAACTACAGCGAACCTTCGAATGTCCTGACTCCTCTTGGACGTGATGCGGAAAGCAGAATGCTATGAATGCAGTATGTATGAAAACGCTGAGAGCAAGTGTGTCCCTAATGCACACCCCTTGCCCTGTTTATATAGGGGAGTCGGTTGGAGAACAGGTTACCGTGACCATCGGATCAAAACCGTAGTTTGATTTAAGCCGTTAGATGAAAACCTCCTATCCAGTTTAGGTAGGTTTAATCTCAGCCTTTAGATCGAAAACCGATTCTAGAATACGCATTTTATCTGTTACCAAACCAAACGCGCGTTTTCGGCGCGTGCGTGTGCGTGCGTGTGGCACTTTCTAGGTCTTCCCTCCGGTCAAAAACTTCTCATGCCCCAAGGGCCACATCTAAAGTCTCACATTCTAGCCATTTTATACGGTGGCTAAACATGTCCAAATGTCCAATGTGGTATTCCTCCATAAGGGTGATGTGGCCTCCTAAGAATAGGACACATCACCACCTTTAACACATGTTTTCTATCACACCTTTTTGAGCCTTCATTTCTCATTCACCCACGGTATCGTAATTTGAGTGATTCCAAAGCCTAAAATTAACTACTCGTTACGTAGATAATTAAGAACTTCTTAGTTTTGTTTTTTCATTATCGAAAACTAATCATAATTAAGCTCAAGTATGTTGCAAAACCAAAATTTTGCAACCTTCCTTAATGGGCCAAAGCCCAACTTTAAATTCTCTACAATCCCCCCACTGAATGGAAATAATGCAAATGCAGACTCTAAGGAGAAGTCAGACAAGAAACTGTTGTATCAGAAAGAGGTAGCTTTGGCTTTGACCTTATAGTGATGTACCATCGGATTCACTCGGCTAATTAGTGACTTGATGTCTTGAACCAGTCAGCCTCTATTGTTGAAACCTAGACAACGATACTCACACAACATTTTCTTTAACACCCTTTTGGTTCTCATGGTTGTGTTCGTTTTGGCCATGAACAACCTGGTTTCAGAAAGTGTTTTTAGAGAAATCTTGCCTCCCAGACTTTCTCATAGAAGCGGCCCCACTTCACCCTTACATAGGTGATTCCTATCAAGAGTATTCTGTCATACTCCACTTGATGTATCAAGAATAGGAACATCACTTAAAAGCTTTAGCTTACCCTACAATTTCTCTGCAGACAGCACTTTTATATGACGGAATGAGTTAGTTGCTAAACTGAAGCTTCATAACTTAGCTGTCCCATTGAACCAAGATTCTGGGATCTCCAGTCAACAGGTTGGGGTACCATTACAAAGATTCTTGCATTATATGCTTTAGTTCCATTCCGTTTGTCAATCTTGACATCTGATCTCTAGGCAAGCCTTTTGTAAGCGGATCCGCAAGATTCTCCATTGATTTTACATAATCAATGGAAATCACGCCATTAGAGATCAACTGTTTAATGGTGTTATGTCTCCGAAGTATGTGTCGTGACTTACCATTGTAGATGCTGCTTTGAGCACGTCCTATAGCTGATTGACTATCACAGTGTATGCTAATAGGAGCGATTGGTTTAGGCCAGCACGGAATATCTTCTAGGAAATTCCGAAGCCACTCAGCCTCTTCCCCAGCTTTATCCAGCGCTATAACTCGGCCTCCATAGTAGACCGAGCCTATACACGTTTGTTCGTGGATTTCCACGACACATCAGCACCACCAACAGTGAACACGTATCCACTGGTGGACTTCGAGGTCCTTACAATCTGATATCCAATTTGCCATCGCAATATCCTTCTAATACTGCTGGATATCTTGTGTAATGTAATCCAAGATTCATTGTGTATTTCAGATACCTCATCACTCTATTAAGAGCTTTCCAATGATCATCACTTGGATTACTGGTAAACCTGCTCAATTTGTGTACTGAACAAGCTAAGTCTGGTCTTGTACAATTCGTTATGTACATCAGACTCCCGATCACCTGAGAGTATTTTAATTGAGCTACAGGTTCGCCTCGATTTTTCCTTAAGTGTATACTTAAGTCAAGTGGGGTCTTAATTGGTTTTGCTTCAAAACATATTGAACCTTTTGAGGACAAATTCAATAGAGTGAGTTTTGCGACATAACAAGACCATCAGCCATTCGAGAAATTTTAATTCCTAGAATAACATTGGCAACCCCCATGTCTTTCATATCAAAATTTTGCATTAACATCTTTTTAGTACTCAAGATGATGTTTCGAGTACTCCCCATGATTAGCATGTCGTCTACATAGAGACATACTATCACATAGGCATTCGGTGTGCTTTTGATGTACACACACTTGTCACACTCGTGATCCTGAAGTCGTTTGACAACATTACCCGATCAACTTTAATGCCATTGCTTGGGTGCTTGTTTAAGTCCGTACAGAGACTTAACAAGTCTACACACTTTTCTTTCTGTCCTGGAACGACGAACCCTTCAGGTTGTTCCATATAAATCTCTTCCTCTAACTCACCATTAAGAAAGGCAGTCTTCACATCCATTGATGGATTTCTAGATCATAGACTGCTACAATGGCCACTAGCACCCTTATGGAAGTGATTCTAGTCACTGGTGAGTAGGTGTCAAAGAAGTCAAAGCCTTCTTTCTGTCTGTAGCCCTTGGCTACTAACCTGGCCTTGTACTTGTCAATAGACCCATCTTCTTTCAATTTTTTTCCTAAAAATCCACTTGCACCCGAGTGGTTTACTTCCTAGAGGAAGGTCTACCAACTCCCAAGGTGATTTTGAAGAATGGAATCTATCTCACTATTCACTGCTTTTTTCCAGAAAGGAGGCTTCTGGAGTTGTCATTGCCTCAGAGAAAGATCTCGGCTCATTTTCTACCATGTAGGTTAGAAAATCTGGTCCAAACGACGTTGGTATTTTGGCTCGTTGCTTTGACGAGGTTCCTCAGTCTCTTGAGGGGTCGTCTCACGCACTCGTTTACTAGTGCTAGCTTTCTTCACCATTTTTGTCTTTCTTTGGAAAGACATTTTCAAAGAACACTGCATTCCTCGACTCCATGACAACATTTTCATGTATCTCGGGAATGTCCGATTTGTGCACTAGGAAACGATATGCACTATTGTTCGTTGCATAACCGATGAATATGCAATCAATTGTTTTAGGCCCGATTCTCATTGTCTTGGTTTAGGTACTGCAACCTTCGTCAGACACCCCCACACTTTCAAGTATTTGTAACTAGGCTTATAGCCTTTCCACAGTTCATATGGGGTTTTATCCATCTTCTTTGGACGGAATCTTATTTTAAAACGACGTTGGCGGAGAGGAATTGCTTCCCCCCCACAAGTTCTGAGGTAAACCCAAACTTATCAACATAGCATTCATCATCTCCTTTAGAGTACGGTTTTTTGCGTTCTGCAATGCCATTAGATTGAGGTGAATATGGTGCAGTCGTTTGATGAATAATGCCATGTTCTGAACAGAATTCATTAAACGATGTATCATATTCGCCACCTCTATCACTATGAATTGCTTTAATTCGTTTGCTAAGTTGATTCTCAACTTCATTTTTATAATCTTAAATGCATCAATGGCCTCATCTTTGCTGCTTAGCAAATAAACATAACAGTATCTAGTGCAATCGTCGATAAAAGTTACAAAGTACCTTTTACCCTCCTCTTGTTTGCACAAACTTTAAATCACACAAGTCTGTATGAATTAAATCCAACGATTCAGTGTTTCGTTCTGTTGAAGGAAATGGCGCTTTTGTCAATTTTGCTTCAACATATATTTGGCATTTTTCTTTATTATTAAAGTCCAGTTTGGGTAATAAGTCAAGATTAATCATTCGTTGAATTGACTTGTAATTAACATGTCCCAAACGAAAATGCCATAAACAAGAAGACTCAAGCATGTAAGCAGAAGAGGAAACAATTTTATTAGCCTCAGTGGGCGCAACCTTTCTTGGGTACAATCGTCATAACATTTAACTAAACATGTTATCAGTAAGGCACCCCTTTCCCAAATACAAGACATTCTTAGAAAGAGTAAATTTGTTTGCCTCAAAAACAAGCCTGAAACCATGACTAACTAGAAGAGCGCCAGATACCAAGTTCTTCCGGATGTCAGGAACATGCAACATATTCTGCAGTTCAATTACTTCTGTACCGTTTTTTATTTACGCAAACCAGTATACTGTGCCTAACCGGCGTTATCAATCGTCTCCCAGGATACAACGGGTACCTGTTCAGTTGAGCGGCACTGCTGAACTTGAACTACAGCGAACCTTCGAATGTCCTGACTCCTCTTGGACGTGATACGGAAAGCAGAATGCTATGAATGCACTATGAAAAACGCTGAGAGCAAGTGTGTCCCTAATGCACACCTCTTTCCCTGTTTATATAGGGGAGTCGGTTGGAGAATAGGTTACCGTGACCGTCGGATCAAAACCGTAGTTTGATTTAAGCCATTAGATGAAAACCTCCTATCCAGTTTAGGTAGGTTTAATCTCAGCCTTTAGATCGAAAACCGATTCGTAGAATACGCGTTTTATCTGTTACCAAACCGAACGCGCGTTTTCGGTTAATGGATTAGATCGAAAACCGATTCGTAGAATACGCATTTTATCTATTACCAAACCGAACGCGCGTTTTCGGTTAATGGACCGGACCGCACCCTTAAATCGGAGAGCATTCGGGCCGCTGCACAGCTAGGCCCGAAGCCTTTTAACTATTTAGAAAAATAATTAATCCAAAAGCCCAAATAAATTTTCTCCAAAAAGATAGGAACCGGCCCGGCCCACGAGCCCGAGCCGGCCGGGCGGCGGCGGCGGCGCGCGCGCGCGTGTGGCACTTGCTAGGTCTTCCCTCTGGTCAAAAACTTCTCATGCCCCAAGGGCACATCTAAAGTCTCCATTCTAGCGATTTATAAGGTGGCTAAACATGTCCAAATGTCCAATGTGGTATTCCTCCATAAGGGTGATGTGGCCTCCTAAGAATAGGACACATCACCCTTTAACACATGTTTTCTATCCACTTTGAGCATCCAAAGCCCAACTTTAAATTCTCCAACAAAAGAAGACCGAGCCTTGCTCTCAAACACTAACTATATACTTTCTTCAAATGCTATATTGACTTAAGTATCGAAAAACCTGAAGTGAATCCCTTCCTTTTCGCTTCTAACATTATTTTTCTCTTACATATTTCAGATTCATATACACTGCTCATTGATATTTGCAGGTCAGATATCTGTCGTTGCACGAGACACAACAGTCCCTTCTTGTAAAGATGGTAGGTTGAAAATTTTCTATTATGTGTTTTACTTTTGTCATGTTAGCAAGATTATAGTATTTACATAAAGACGACTACTTCTTCTGTTGGGGTATTAGTCCAGTCCATTTGTTATTGGATATTTTATGAAGCCCAAATGATTTGGGCATTATGGTGCATATCTTAGTAGCCCTATAAGGCAGTTTTTGCTGGCTAAAATTCTGATGAGGGCACTGTAGAACATCTGAGGCAGAAAAACAGAGAGAGAAAGGGAGAACAGAAAGTTTTCGCGCAGAACAATTTTTTCTGGGCAGCCTCTGCTATTTTGACGATCGCCAGAGATCCGACCGTTGGATTTTGCTTAAATTTGGACAGCATCTTCGGAACACACAGGCATTCTGACCGTTCAGAATTTCAATCCGAGCTCTGGATCTTTTGTAATCGTTGCTGGTGTTAGCTGCGATTTTGGTGACATTTCTGCATTTTTGTTCTCTCTCAATTGTTGTCTCTTATGTATGTTATTGTTGGTGGGCTGTAACATCCTTGTAGACTGATTTGGGTGTTTTTACCCTTAATTTTCATAATAAGAGAAGAAGAAGGGTGGACTCCTTACAAGTCCCGTGGTTTTTTATCCTTACATTGAAGGGGTTTTTCCACGTATAAATCTCTTGTGTTGTTTGGAGCTTTATCTTGGATAATTTGCTTGAGGTGTTGATGTGAGATTGATCGTTGCTTGGTAAATCAATTGTGGTGAATTGGGTTAAGCTTTGGTTGGTTGTCTTGAAGTTGATCCTTGTAGGTGTTGTATCCTACTTGTTGCTTCTCCCCTACAATTGGTATCAGAGTATTTGGTTAAACCGTAGATATGGAATCTGGAAATCATTCTATGGTTAAATTGACATCAACCAATTATTCCATTTGGCGTCCGATGATGGAAGATTTGCTATACTGTAAAGATTTGTTTGACCCAATTGATGTGGATAAAACCGAGAAAGATGACACGCCCACTAAACCAGAGAAGATGTCAGATAAAGAATGAGAAAAGCTAAAGAGAAAGACCTTGGGAACAATTAGACAGTGGATTGACATTAGCATATTCAATCATGTGTCCCAAGAGACTGAGCCACTTGAGTTGTGGAGAAAATTGGAGGGTCTTTATGAAAGAAAGACTGCTCACAACAAGGCCTCATTGATTAAGAGACTTGTTAATCTCAAGTTGAAGCCAGGGATGTCAGTTTCTGAGCATCTAAGTGATTTTCAAGATATCATTAACAAGTTGACTGTGATGAAGATTGTTCTTGATGATGAGTTGCAGGCTTTATTCCTATTGAGTTCTCTGCCGGACAGTTGGGAAACCTTGGTTGTGTCCATCAGCAACTCAGCTCCAGATGGTACGCTTTCATTGGATGTCATTAAAGAGAGCATGTTCAATGAAGAGCTTAGAAGAAAGGAGATGGGGGTTGATATTTCACAGGCACTTGTGGTAGAGAATAGAGGAAAAAGCAAAAGTAGATGTCCCAAGGGACGTGGCAAGTCAAAGTACAGGTCCAAGTCCAAGGATGGGAGAGAACCCACGATATGTCACTATTGTAGCAAGCCTGGCCATATTCAAAAGTTTTGCTATAAGTTGAAAAGAGATCAACAAAAGAAGAAAAGTGATCATTTCAAAGAGGGTGAGGACAAGAATACAACTGCGACAGCTTCTATTTCAGATGATTCTGTTTCTTTGATTTGTACTACTGGGGATTGTTGTCATGTTGACAATTCTGATTCTGAATGGCTTGTTGATACTGGGGCTTCTTATCATTGTGTTCCTGTTAAGGAGTACTTCATTGACTACCGAGCTGGAGATTTGGTAGTGTGAAGATGGGAAACCAGAGTTCAGCTAGTATTGTTGGAATTGGAGATATTCGAGTACAAACCAGTGTTGGGTGCTATTTGACATTGAGAGATGTTCGCCACATTCCAGATTTACGCCTCAATTTATTGTCTGCTAATGTACTTGATCAAGTAGGTTACAAGCACACTTTTGGTGAGGGTAAATGGAAATTGTCTAAGGGTTCCTTGACTGTTGCTCGTGGCAAGCTCTGCTGCACCTTGTATAAGACACACTTGAAAGTGTGTACTAGTGAGTTGAATACTGTTGAGGAGAAAACTTCACCTAACTTATGGCACTGAAGATTGGGACATGTCAGTGAGAAGGGTATAAAGTTGCTGGCTGGTAAGTCTCTTATTCCTGCTGATGTTACCATTTCTCTTGAGCCTTGTGATCATTGTTTGCAGGAAAGCAACATAGAGTTTCTTTTCCGAGGAGATCCACAAGAAAGAAAGTGAAGCTAGAGTTGGTCTACTCTGATGTATGTGGTCCTATTGAGGTGGAATCACTTGGTGGTAACAAATACTTTGTTACTTTTATTGATGATGCTACTCGGAGAACTTGGGTTTATATGATGAAGAACAAAAGCGAGGTGTTTGGTATCTTTCAGAAGTTTCATGCCATGGTGGAAAGGAGTCAGATTGCAAATTGAAGCGTCTCTGAACTGATAATAGAGGTTAATACACTTCAAATGAGTTTAAAGCATATTGTTCAAGATATGGCATTCGGCATGAAAGAACAGAACCTGGTACCCCACAACACAATGGTGTTGCCGAGAGGATGAACAGAACTATTATTGAAAAAGTGAGATGTATGCTTAGGATGTCCAATCTTCCTAAGTCATTTTGGGGAGAAGCAGTTGGAACCGCTGTGTACTTGATAAATAGAGCACCATCAGTTCCTTTGGAGTTTGAGATTCCTGAGAGGGTTTGGTTCGAGAAAGATCCCTCTTATTCTCATTTGAGAGTGTTTGGATGCAAGGCTTTCATGCATGTGCCGAAGGAACAGAGATTGAAGCTTGATTTCAAGACTTCTCCTTGTGTGTTTGTTGGATATGGTGATGAAGAGTTTGGTTACAGACTTTATGGTCCAGCAAAGCAAAAAGTTGTGAGGAGTAGAGACGTTGTCTTTTATGAGCACGAGATGAGTTTTCATCTCTTAGGTGCTGGTAAATCTTATTCTACTGATTTCTCGCATGATGCTATTGATATGTCTCCTATTTCTGTTCCAGATGATCAACAAACAGGTGATGCTCCTGAGGATGGTCATGACACCATTCATGAACATGACCATATTGAAGAGGTACAACCAGAAGTTGTTGTACCACAACCTGAAAATGAAGATGTAGATGTTGAACATGGAGAGTCTTCTAATCAGGGGGAGCAATTCAGTCCACAGGTGGAAGAGCAAACAGTTAGAAAGTCAACCCGAGTTCGACAACCTTCAAGACTTTATCCCAGTTCTGAGTATATCCTAATCACAGATGAGGGGGAGCCTGAGAGCCTTCAAGAGGTGTTGTCACATCCAGACAAAGACCATTGGCTCAAGGCTATGCAAGAGGAGATGGATTCTTTAAAGAAGAATGAAACCTATGACTTGGTGAAGCGTCCAAAAGAGAAGAACGTCTTGAAGAACAGGTGGTTGTTTAAGAACTAGAAAGATGGCCACAAGCTAGTGAGGCAGAAGGCAAGACTTGTGGTGAAGGGATGCCACCAGAAGAAAGGCATCGACTTTGATGAGATTTTTGCACCAGTGGTGAAGATGACTTCTATTCGTATAATTTTGGGACTAGTTGCCAGTTTGGATCTTGAAATTGAACAACTTGATGTAAAAACTGCTTTTTTACATGGTGATTTGCATGAGAAGATTTACATGGAGCAGCCGGAAGGATTTGAAGTCAAGGGAAAGGAGAATTTTGTTTGTAAGTTGAAAAAGAGTCTATATGGACTTAAGCAGGCACCAAGGCAATGGTACCGCAAGTTTGATTCCTTTATGAGTACTAATGGGTACAAGCGGACTTCTGCAGATCCTTGTGTTTATTTTAGAAAGTCCTCTGAAGGTAACTTCATTATCCTTTGCTTGTATGTTGACGATATGCTGATAGTGGGACAAGATGTTGAGATGATTCGCAAGTTGAAAGAGGACTTGTCAAAGTCCTTTGATATGAAGGATTTGGGTCCTGCAAAGCAAATTCTTGGCATTGAAATTGTTCGTGATAGAAAAGATGGTAAGCTTTGGCTGTCACAAGAGAAGTATATTGAACGGGTGCTTGAAAGGTTCAATATGAAGAATGCCAAGCCAGTTAATACACCACTTGCAGGTCATTTCAAGTTGAGCAAGCGGTGTTGTCCTACTACCGAAAAAGAGAAAAAAAGTATGTCACATATTCCTTACTCCTCTGCTGTTGGCTCATTGATGTATGCCATGGTGTGTACAAGACCAGATATAGCACATGCTGTTGAATTGGTTAGCCGATTCTTGGCTAATCCACGCAAGGTTCACTGGGAAGCTGTAAAGTGGATCCTGAGATATTTGCATGGCACCTCAAAATTGAGCTTGTGTTTTGGAGGTGGTGAGCCTATTCTTGAGGGATTTACAGATGCTGACATGGCTGGTGATCTTGATAACAGAAGGTCTACCTCTGGTTACTTGTTCAAATTTGCAGGGGGAGCCATTTCATGGCAATCCAAGCTACAGAAGTGTGTAGCATTGTCTACTACTGAGGCAGAGTATATAGCAGCTGTGGAAGCATGCAAAGAAATGCTTTGGTTGAAACGTTTCTTTCAAGAGTTGGGTTTGAAGCAAACGGAGTATGTTGTGTTTTGTGATAGTCAAAGTGCTATGGACTTGAGTAAAAATAGCATGTACCATGCTCGCACAAAGCATATTGATGTGAGGTATCAATGGTTGCGTGATGTCATTGAAGAGCAACTAATGAAGTTGAAGAAGATTCACACCAACAAGAATGGTGCTGATATGTTGACAAAGGTAGTTCCAGGAAGCAAGCTTGAATTTTGTTCCAAGCTTGCAGGTATGTCCTTTCGATGAGCTTTGCATATGATCTTCCCCAAATTGGACTGGAGGGGGAGATTGTTGGGGTATTAGTCCAGTCCATTTGTTATTAGACATTTTATGAAGCCCAAATGATTTGGGCATTATGGTGCATATCTTAGTAGCCCTATAAGGCAGTTTTTGCTGGCTAAAATTCTGATGAGGGCACTGTAGAACATCTGAGGCAGAAAAACAGAGAGAGAAAGGGAGAACAGAAAGTTTTCGCGCAGAACAATTTTTTCTGGCCAGCCTCTTCTATTTTGACGATCGCCGGAGATCCGACCGTTGGATTTTGCTTAAATTTGGACAGCATCTTCGGAACACACAGGGCTACATTCTGACTGTTCAGAATTTCAATCCAAGCTCTGGATCTTTTGTAATCGCTGCTGGTGTTAGCTGCGATTTTGGTGACATTTCTGCATTTTTGTTCTCTCTCAATTGTTGTCTCTTATGTATGTTATTGTTGGTGGGCTGTAACATCCTTGTAGACTGATTTGGGTGTTTTTACCCTTAATTTTCATAATAAGAGAAGAAGAAGGGTGAACTCCTTACAAGTCCCGTGGTTTTTTATCCTTCACATTGAAGGGGTTTTTCCACGTATAAATCTCTTGTGTTGTTTGAAGCTTTATCTTGGATAATTTGCTTGAGGTGTTGATGTGAGATTGATCTTTGCTTGGTAAATCAATTGTGGTGAATTGGGTTAAGCTTTGGTTGGTTGTCTTGAAGTTGATCCTTGTAGGTGTTGTATCCTACTTGTTGCTTCTCCCCTACATCTTCATCTATAGGTAGGCATAGATTTCTTTATTGTATGCGATAAAGAATCTTTATGATTGATTCTATTGTGAACTAAATGACGAGACCAAGTTGGAAAACTATGGGTTGGTCATTTTCTTCTTATAATAGATTCAAGGTCTTTGTTACATTCCTAACAAAGTTAAAAACACACTGTTCTTTGACTTTGGAATATGGTTGGATAAATTAAAGCAACTTACTAAATTGTCTACGCTTGTTGTATTGTGATGTAACAATCAATCGACACAAATTGACGTAATTTTCATTATAGTTCATTCAGAAACAGATTCTGTGTGTTTCCAATACATGAGTAAGTTTGCATACATCCGGCCCTCTTTTACAGCACCATAGATGAGAGCATGTACGGTAACATAATGGGGTAATGTTGTTGAATCGATTCAAGGTCGACGATCTTTAAAATTCAAATTTTGAAGTTGAGACGATTTCTCGGCATCAGAAGATTTAGGACATAAATTAACACTAAAATGATATGTTAAATTTGTAAATTTGTTATCTGTCAAGTTACTTTTGACATCTTAAAAATGCGTATTGGCCCTGTGAAATCTGTGTATTTAATTTACCCTACCAAATCAGCTTATGAAATAGTATAGGAATACCGGTGACAATCTTTATCACAACCATTTTCTCCTTACATATTATAACTTATACAATCGAGTTATGTATGTAAATTCTAACATATAATAGGATTTTCTATACAAGGTACAATACATGCTATTACATGGTGAACATGTGTCGCATTCAATTTACATGGTTACGTGTTACATGTCACATAATATATATATATATATATATATATATGTATATATATATATATATATATATATATATATAATTCAAGCTTAGTACATGGGATAAACTACCATTACATGGTGAATGAACAAACAATTAAAAAGCGAGAGAAATCTCCACTTGCATAAGTTTGAACCTCACGGTCTTGCCACCTTTGCTTTTAACTAGTTTAGTTAGACCTCTTTGACAAGTCACAACCTTTACTTGTACAAGGTAGAGAATGATAAATGATTGGATTAGAAATCCAGAAGCTTATAAAACTTATTTTAGTACGGACTGTCTGTGTCTCGTAAAATATATTGTTCTAGAAGTATTGTCTTAATTTAAAAATAATTTAAAGAAGTCAACCTATTTTGATGATTATTTATATTTTAAATTAGATATTTATTTGATGTAAACTAGAGAAATTATGTAAGTACTAATTAAAAAGGTAATATAGAAACATCGATTACTAATATATTTCTATTTTTCAAAAGCAAATAATACAATAAACTAAAATATAAACTAAAATTATTTTTTGGACGAATGAGAACTTCATTATAAATTGCTAGTTTATGTCAAATTTGCATGACACAAAGTTAGTCACATTGAAAAGTATGTCTAAAGTAATTAAATTTGCTCCAAACTTATATAAAAGCATGTAAGATGTTGTTTGGGAGATGTGCTAGTTGGATCGAACCAAGTGAAAGTAGAAATGAAGTTAAGTATTCTGTTGGACAATAGATCGATCGATACATCGATCGGTCGATGTGGTATAGATGCAAAGTTGGAACTCTCTGTCCAACATAGATGGATTACATGTATCGATCGATGTGGCATCGATCGATAGATGTGGCCAGGGTTCAAAATTGGAGCTCTCTGTCCGACATCGATCGAAAAGACAGGACTTTTCACTTTGAATTGCAACTTTTGATCCAAGAATCATCTCTCTTCATACATGAACGTTATGCAAGACATGGAGGTTAACTAAACTGCTGAAATGAGTTTTCAAAGTGGTATTTTATACAACTCAAGGCCTATAAATAGTAGGCCTTGATATCTTAAATTACATACAATAACTTTTGCAAAGTTTAAGAAATTTCAGTAGTGTTTTTCCTCGTATTCTTTCTTTTTCCTCTACTATCAAACACTGCTATTGTGCAAGTTTATCTTTCTCTTGTAGAGCGAACGAATGAAAGAAGCAGTATATCCTGGGATGCTTGTGCCGTGTAGTTCACCCTGCTCGTGGTGGAGCTTTAAGGACAGCAATTCATATTGTGTCTCGGCTTTTCTATTTTCTCTATTTTCGTTTGGTTCCATACTCCTTCGATCTATTTTCCAACAATCTTAAAGTTAAAATCATCGATTGATAGGGCTACAAAATATCATATAGTTCTTGATATGTCCAAGGTGGAGCCTTTTGATGGCAAATTCTTCAAAAGATGGTTTGCAAAGGTTCTATTTCCTTAGATGTTGTCTGTCTCCTATGTACTTACCAAGGAGAAACCAACGGATGAATGAGAAGCACTTAAGTATGAAGCTGATTATACAACCTGTAGGGGTCATGTCCTAAATTTCCTGTCAAACTCCCTATTTGACATTTATGTCAAATTTTCATCTCCAAAGTAGATTTGGAAAGCACTTCAGAACAAGTATGGTTCTGAAGATGTTGGAAAGAGAAAGTATGTGTTCAGTGAATTCCTCAAGCTTCAAATGGTTGCCCACATATCTATCAATGATCAAATCCATCAATTTCAATAATTGATGGATAATCTTGAACAAGAAGGCATCAAAATAGATGTGACATTCTAGGCTGCCTCCTTGTTAGAGAAATTACCTTCTTCTTGGAGCAAATACAAGAAGCGAGGTAAACATGATCATGCCAAACTCACCATGGATGGTGTCATCAAACACATCCGTATTGAAGAAAACAACCGCTAGTGGATGTAGAGGGTGCTGGGAGTGAATCTCAGGCCAACATTCTGGAGCACAACTCAATTACAAAGAGACAAAAAGTTCAGAATGTCAAAGAACACAACAATAAAGGTAAAAGTTTTGTGCAGGGACAAAAGAAGCTCAAAGGACTTTGCAGAATTGCAGAAAGGCTGGACACAAAGCCTTTTTTTTGCTACAAGAGAAAGGGACAAGGGAGTGGTCATGCAAACTTAGTGGAGCACAACAGTAGAAGTAGAACCAAGGACGAAGAGGTTATCCCTGCGATCGTCGTGGACAAGGTAAATGCTACAGAATGGGTGGTTGACATTGGAGCCACAAGACACATTGCTATCAGCAGAGATCTATTTTTTGATTTTCAAAAAATAAATAGTGGAGACCAAGTTTTTCTTGGAGATGCACGAGGAACCCGTATTCTCGGGAAGGGAAAAGTGCTCCTTAATTTAACTTCTGGGAAAAGTCTAGAATTGAGTAATATGCTCTATGTTCCTACTACACGTAGGAATTTGATTTCTAGAGCAATTTTAAACAAGAACAATCTTAAAATTGTTTTTGATTCTGATAAATTAGTGCTTACTAGAAATGAAAAATTCATTAGAAAGGGATTTTGCAATGTCGGGTTGTTTGTAGTAGATGCTACTTGTATTACTAATAAGAATACTTCTTCTACTGCATACTTGATTGAAGTTATGATATTTGGCATGCTATACTAGGTCATGTTAATCTTGATGCTTTAAAAAGGTCGAAAAGCATGAATGTCATTTCTATAGCAAATGAAGATAAATTTGAATGATGTGAAATGTTGAAGCCTTGCATATAAGAACCATACTGAAAGAGTCTTAGATATACTAGATCTTATTCATAGTGACTTAGGTGACTTCAAGAATTATGTAAGTAAAGGAGGTAAAAGATATTATATAACCTTCATTGATAATTATTCGAGGTTCACTAGAGTGTATTTACTAAGTGATAAAGATGAGGCTGAAGAACGTTCAAGAAATTTAAGAACGAAGTAGAAAATCAATGAAAGGAAAATCAAAAGATTAAGATCCGATAGAGGAGGTGAATATATAACTACTTCATTGTAGAAATTCTGTTAACATGACATAATTCATGAAGTAATGCATCCTTATACTCCATATTTTAATGGTGTAGCTGAGAGAAAGAATAGAACACTTAAAAATATGATGAATGATATGCAATTAATTCTGGTTTATCGGATAATTTCTGAGATGAAGCTATTCTTTGTGCATGTCATATATTGAGTAGAGTAACACACAAAATGACTATCCTTTATGAACTATGGAAAGGTTATCCTCCAAATTTAGATACTTGAAAGTGTGGGGTTGTTCAGCAAAAGTGGGTATTTCAGAATTTCAAAGAAATAAGATAGGACCAAAAACTAAGATTGTGTGTTCATAGGATATGCCCAAAACAGCGCCGGCATATAGGTTTATGGTTCTTGAAAATTATGCAATTATTGAGTCTGAAGATGCTGAATCTTTGAGACTATTTTTGCTATGAAACAACAAAAGGATTCGGTTCACTCCATTTATGAAAAAGATGAATCTAGTAAAACTGTAGTTAATAAAGAACCGGATTCACAAAGAAGAAGTAGAAGAAAACGGATTGAGAAGACATTTGGTTATGACTTTACTAAAGTGCTTATCCTAGAAGAAGATCATAAAACTTACCAAGATGCTATGAAATCCATAGATGCAACATTTTGGAAAGAAGCTATAAATAGTGTGGACTCAATAATGAATAATCACACTTGGAAAGTGGTTGATTTACCTAGAGGTTGTAAGCCTATAGGTTGTAAATGGGTGTTCAGGAAGAAATTAAAGGCAGATGGTACTATAGATAAACTTAAGGCTAGATTAGTAGCTAAAGGATTTACTCAACAAGAAGGAGTAGATTTCTTTGACACCTATATGCCGGTTGCTAGAATAACAACCACTAAGGTGCTAATTGCATTAGATTCTATCTACAAACTTGTGATACATCAAATGGATGTTAAAAAAAATTGAATGGAGATTTAGATAAAGAAATCTATATGAGACAACCTGAGGGAATGATTGTGAAAGGGCAATAATATAAAGTATGTAAATTAAAAAAATCTTTGTATAGTTTAAAACAGGCCTCTAAAAAATGGCATGAGAAATTTGATAATGTCATTTTAGAAAATGGATATGTAGTAAATGAAAGTGATAGATGTGTTTGTAGAAAATTTGAGAATCTTGATGGTGTGATTATTTGCATGTATGTTGATGACATGTTGATCTTTGGTACGAATTTGGATGTCATTAATAAAACTAAATCATTTTTGTCATCAGCTTTTGATACGAAAGATATGGGTAAAGATGATTTTATTCTTCGTCTTAAGTTAATTGAGAAACTTGAGGGTTATATGCTTTGTCAAAGTCATTATGTTGAAAAAGTGTTAAAGAAATTTAATCACTTTGATGTCAAAGTTGTTAGTACACCCTTTGATCATAACGGAAGATTAGAAAAGGTGATAATGTTTCACAATGTGAGTATGCAAGAATAATTGGTAGTGTAATGTATCTAATGAATTGCACTAGGCCTGATATTGCATATGCCGTAAATAGACTTGCAAGATATACGCACAATCCAAGTAATGAACATTGGTTTGCACTAAGAAGACTTTTGAAATATCTTAGAAGAACCATGGATCTTGGTTTGTTCTTTAGTGAAAATCCTTGTGTGTTAGAAGGATTTTGTGCTGCTAATTAGGTAACAGATAATGATGAAATTAACTCAACTAATTGTTATGTGTTTACTTTTGGTGGTAGTGCCATTTCTTGGAAATCATCTAAGCAAACATGTAAAGCAAATTCAACAATGGAATCTGAATTCATTGCCTTAGAACTTGCATGTACAGAAGCTGAATGTTTAAGGAATTTGTTTGTAGACATTCCTTTGTGGTCTAAACCTATGCCTTCTTTATATATACATTGTGATTTGCACGCTGCGATTGCTCGAGCAAAGAGCATAGTTTATAATGGAAAGAGCCGGCACATACGATTGAGACACAATATTGTGCGAAACCTGATGAGTTTAATGGTGGTTAAATTGGAGCTTGTAAGATCTGAGTTTAACTTGGCTGACCCTTTGAAGAAAGAACTATGCAAAAAGTTGGTCCGTTACTCTGATTTTGAATATCTTTTGAGTTGAGCCAAACGAGAAAATTCCGCAAAAGAGTCAAACACTCTATTTACCCCCCCCCCCCCTCTAGAGTGTATTTCGGACCTAACAATAGACATCTTGAATCTTGCCTCTCTATTGTTTATATAAACTTACACCCGACATGTCATTGACTAGCTTCAAGCAAGTTCGCGATGTGGTGTGATATCGGCTACGCACCTAGTCAAAGGGTTTTCATAAGCGCTCTATTAAGTTGTTCCAAACTCTCATAGGAAGCGACACCACTTTCATAATTAGGTAGAATTCATCAAGTGTGCACTGTTCACACCACCATACAACATAGCTATGAATTCCATTAAGAGATTCTAAAAATCTCACTCTCATTTACTTTTAGTGAGCACTATCTTCAATAACACCATAGGGAAGGACACATTGATAATACTGAGTTGGAATCTTCTTTGACTTGTTAGTACCACATTGAACCCCGTTTGCAGGACCTCTAGTAATAGTGGCTTGGGTTGCCATCACACAGAATCCACTTCGAATGGAACAAGTTCCATCTCCCTCGAAGAATGGGAGATGAGAAGTAATGAATGAGTACACCGGATATAGAGTGGTTCGAATCGTAAATGATTCTACTCCACTACCACTTTGTTTCCAAAGTAGATTGTCAACAACTACTCTTCTTATTAAAGACAATAAGAACAACCACAGCAACACTTACACTAACACCTTAGTGTAAGCACCAACAACAGCAACTTCTTGCACAAAACACTCTTGTGCAACTACAGCAACTACAGCTCTTAGCAAGAACACCTTATTGCTACCTTACAACTTCAACAAAAGTTCCCTCAAGAACTTCTCACAGTAGGTTGAAGAAATACAGTAACGTTCACACTTTCTCACTAGTCTAAGCACAAGCAAGAGATCAAATATTTATGGTTCCTCTTGAGCTTGACTTACTTTCTCTCATTATACAACAATGAAGGACAAATAAAAGCTAAACAAGCTTTAAGCAAATTTACAAGTATGAGAGAAATATAGAACAATGAAAGATGAAGCTAAATGATGTTCAAAGTGTGTATTTGCCTCATCCAAACCTCTTCTATTTATAGATGAAGTTCACACGTTTTTTAGGCTCTCCACCAAGTCTTCATCTTCAAAAATGTCAAGATAATGTCCAAATAGTCTTTAGCCATCCTATGGAGTGATTTGATCTTGAATAGCCACCCTAGAGAATCTTAGACATGGTTAAAATAGTCAAGCAAGCATGTAGTATGTTGGGTTAAAGTCCACAAGAAATTTGAGCAAGATTGGAGAGAGAAAACATCATAGATCTCCCTTGGATTTTGTTCCAACGTTCAAAAACTTTTGACTTCTAGAGACGTCGATTGATCCACGTTCCAATGCTGAGAGATCAACGTCTCTCAGAATGACGTCGATCGATCGACGTCTGCCTGGCTGAGAGATCGACGTCTCTCAGAATGACGTCGATCGATCGACGTCTCCTAGGCTGAGAGATCGACGTCTCTCAGATGTACGTCGATCGATCGACTTACCCTTAGCTGAGAGATCGACGTCTCTCAGATGAATGTCGATCGATCGGTGTACCTTTAGCTAAGAGATCGACGTCTCTCAGATGTACGTCGATCGATTGACGTATGCCTGACTGAGAGATCGATGTCTCTCAGATATACGTCAATCGATCCACGTCTCTTGGCTGAGAGATTGACGTGGATCTGAGAGCTCAAACATTTACGACACTTCACATGGATCGATCCATGTGCCTCTCTGAGGGCTGATGTATACTTCAACCGATCCATGAGAGATTTTCGTCTCGCAATGTGTTTTTCTTAATTTGCTTCAAACTCAAAATGTGAAATTCCATTTTAGCCCTTTTAAAAAACATCTTTTTAACATCATCAAAACATTTCATAATCTAACAATCTCTCCCTTTTTGATGATTTCAAAGCCAAGATTTTAAAACATGTTTTTTGCTTCATTTTGAATGTTTCAAACTTGAAAAATATCAATTTCCCCCTAAGTGTATGCACTTTATACCTTCCTAATAATCAATGTGAACAAGAATTTACAAATCCAATCCAATTACTCTTTTTTAAAATTTCTCCCCCTCAACCAAACATATATCAACAACCCAACTTCCTTAAACCAAACATGCATCAATAACTCATCTTTTAAACATGCTCATTTTCATTTTACTAGCAAGATTCCAATTTCCAAACTTACCTCATTTTACCAGCTACCAAAAAATTATCTCATCAAGCAATAAACAACTTTAACAAATAAGCCACAATAATTTTAACAAATACCAGCTACCAAAAAATTATCTCATCGAGCAATAAACAACTTTAACAAATACGCCACAATAATTTTAATAAATAAGCCAATAGCCACTTTCCATTTTCTCCCCCTTTTGAAAGCATCAAAAAAATAATAAGCAGAATTACTTCATTAAATTTGAATTCACAGCCAAGTTTTCCAACTAGCAAGACATACTAAGCTAGAACAAGAAGCGAGCTAAACAAACACCCTAGTCTTCATCAGAAGAGAACGTGATGCCAGGAATGCAAGCTTTCATCTTTGCCTTGAGCTTTGCAAATCTTGACTCATGTACGGATATCTTGTTGTAAAGCTCCCCAACCTCTTGTTGAAGACTAGCAACTTGAGCTTGAAGTTCCAGGACATTTGAGCTCAAGCCACTTAGTTCTTCTTGAGTATCCGTTTCCGGAATGGGTGCCTCGTCTGGAAAGTCTTCTTTTTCTCTTGCTTCCTCCTCTTGTTCTCTCCTCATTGCTTCTTTTCTAGACTTCAGTATTTGTTGGATGTTGACTTTATCATAGAAGTCCTTGTGCGTTATGTTGTCAACATCTGTGTCATCTACATGAATACCCGACTTCACAAGCATCCTATAAATAAGGTTACTATAGGGAAGGGCCTTGTTTTGTTTGGTTGCGGCTTCGACAAAATTTGTCATGAAAAGCTCCCCAAAGTTAACCTTCTCACGGTTGGCTATTCTGAATGCTATGTAAAAGTCTAGGTTAATTGGCAATTTGGCGGATTTACCATTTATACAAAATGTAACAATGGCAAGAAGTGTACGATAAACTAAGGGCATATCATTTGTATTTATACTGGGATGGAAGCCTAAGAATGACTTCACTTCATCTTCAGATACTTTCCACCTAGCTGCATCCCACTTCCACGCATCAAACTCAAAGTACCCTTCGTTGGGTACACCAATCAAGTCACAAATTTTTTCAAATTTTCATTTAATATGATGTCAATCAATAACGGAATGTAGAGCTAAAGGAAGGCCATTTATGTATTCAATCCATAAATTGGCATAAAAGAGTCAAGTATACCTAGTGGACATTTTTGACATCTCATTCTCATTCCATATACTCCTCCATTCTTGAATATCTAACCACTCAATGATAGGGCTTAGTTCATTATTGCTTAGAATATCATTTATTCTAAGCAATTTGAGTGGGATGGTGGCTCTTTCATCATCTTCCCATTTATCATATAAAATCTGAGAATGTCTAGTTATATACCTTACTTGCCCCGGGGGTAGGGGTTCCGTCAAAGCTTCCTTGGCATCTTTGGCTTTGATCCAAGGGAAGTTGGAGAGAGTTAGCCCACTTCTAATCCCAGCAAGAAGGCGCCCTTCACTCATATCCATAGACTGTTTCGTTCTAGGTTGAGAGGTTTGTCCTTGAGAAGGGTTGCTTGACCCTTCTCCTCCACCCCTAGAGGATCTTGGCCTCTTGGTTGTGTTTTTGCTTCTTAAAGATATTTTTGAGAGATTTAGGGCTTGAGAGATTTAGAATCTTAGGTTGAAATGGAGGAATTCAAGAGATGAAATCAATAATCAAGCGCAGAGATGAGTTAAATCTTGATTTAGAGATGAAATTTAAGAGAGAAATGATTTTGGAGAGGTGGGGGCGGAGATTTCTTAGGGTTTCGGCCGAAGGTGTAGGTTGGAATGAAGAAGGATTGCGTTTTTGAGAGATTTTATACCTGCTGAAATCGACGACGTCGATCGATCGATGTCTGAGTTCGACGTACGTCGATCGATCGATGTCAGAGATCGACGTATGTCGATCTCTTGTTTTGATACGTCGATCGATCGGCGTATGCTGGTTTTTGAGATTTTCAATTTTATCCCTCTAACTAATGTCTATCATCCCTAATGTTGTTCTAATAGACTCAAATGTCTCAGTGGGAAGAGATTTTGTAAATATATCCGCTAGTTGGTCATTTGTTGGGACAAATTCAACGCATACTAATCCTTTTTGAACGCAATCCCTTATGAAGTGATGCCTCACTTCTATATGTTTGGTCCTACTATGATGTACTGGATTTTGCGCTATACTTATGGCTGAGGTATTGTCACATAGGATGGGAACTTTATTAAACTTGACATTATAATCGTTCAAAGTATTGATCATCCAAAGTAGTTGTGTACAACACGAAGCGGCCGATACATATTTGGATTCCGCCGTTGAAAGTGACACACTATTTTTTTTCTTGGAGAACCAAGAAACCAAGCAATCTCCAAGGAATTGACACGTCCCGAAGGTGCTTTTTCTATCAACAAGATTTCCGGCATAGTCGGAGTCACTGTACCCTCTTAAATCAAAACATCCATTTTTAGGATAAAACAACCCAAAATTCAAAGTTCCTTTCAAATACCTAAAGATACGTTTAATAGCAACTAAATGTGATTCCTTAGGCATACTTTGAAATCTAGCACATAAGCACACAACATGCAAAATATCCGGTCTACTAGCGGTTAAATAAAGTAAACTACCAATCATACCCCTATATTTGGTTACCTCAACCGGCTTTCCTTTTTCGTCTTTGTCAAGCTTTGTACTTGTGCTCATTGGAGAGCTCACACTTCTTCCATCCTCAAATTTGTACTTCTTGAGCAAATCCTTTGTATACTTCGTTTGAGATATGTACACTCCATCTTGAGTTTGCTTGATTTGTAGACCAAGGAAGTAGTTGAGTTCACCCATCATGCTCATTTCAAATTCTCCTTCCATCAATTTTGCAAAATGCTCACAAAGAGAATCATTAGTAGAACCAAATATAATGTCATCCACATAAATTTGAACAAGCAATTGATGGTTTCCTTGTTCTTTAATAAAAAGAGTAGTGTCGACTTTTCCTCTTGAAAATTCATTTTCAAGAAGGAAGTTACTTAATCTATCATACCAAGCCCTAGGAGCTTTTTTAAGTCCATAAAGGGCCTTTTTGAGTTTAAAAACATGATTTGGATAATCATGATTTTCAAACCCCGGCGTTTGAGCTACATAGACCTCTTCTTGAATTATTCCATTCAAGAATGCGGATTTCACATCCATTTGATATAGTTTGAAATCCTTATAGCATGCATATGCTAATAGCATCCTAATAGCTTCTAACCTAGCTACGGGGGCAAAGGTCTCATCATAGTCTATACCTTCCTCTTGCCTATAGCCTTGGGCTACTAACCTAGCTTTGTTTCTAGTGATGTTTCCTTTATCATCTATTTTGTTTCTAAATACCCACTTAGTGCCAATTACGGGATGATCACTAGGTTTAGCAACTAATTCCCAAACATCACTTCTTTCAAATTGATTTAATTCTTCTTGCATAGCTAATACCCAATCTTCATCATTTATTGCCTCCTTTATATTTTTAGGCTCAACTTGTGAAATGAAGGCATTTTCATTGAATTTTCTTCTAGTCATTATGTCTTGGCTAGTTTCACCTAATATCAACTCTTTAGGGTGATCTTTCCTATACTTATATGAATCCGATAAATTTGAGGTATCTCCTCCTACTTCTTCATCTTCAACCTTAGGTTCAAGGGGATCAATCCTAAGGTCAATAACAATATTACCTTTTGGATTCTCAAATTTCTCTATATGGCTTACTTCAATTATTTCATCATCATCATCATCATTAATTTTTGATTTATCCTCATTTGAGTTCACTAAACTTGACATGAATTGATTCTTCAACTTTCATGCTTCTTTTATTATATACTTTAAATGCCTTGCTATTTTGAGCATAACCCATAAAGATTCCTTCATCCGCTTTGAAGTCGAGTTTATCCAAGTTACCTTTAGTGTTAAGTATAAAGCACTTACAACCAAATACCTTGAAATAACCAATATTTGGTACTCTACCTTTCCAAAGCTCATAAGGAGTCTTTTTGAGAAATGGTCTCAAATAAACTCTATTGATCACATGACAAGCGGTATTTACTGCTTCGGCCCAAAAATATTTGGGTAGCTCAAATTCGTTTAGCATGGCTCTACTCATTTCTTGAAGTGTTCTATTTTTCTTTCCGCAACACCATTTTGTTGAGGAGTTCTTGGAGCTGAGAAATCGTGTCCATACCCTTTGGATACACAAAATTATTGAAATTCTCCATCAAACTCACCACCTCCTCTCTTTGATTTTCTAATCTCTTACAAAGCTTTATAAATTCTTGGCATGCATCATTCTTTTTAGCTAAGAACATTACCCAAGTGTACCTAGAGAAGTCATCTACCACCACAAAGGTGTAATGTTTTTCACTTAGACTTGTCGTACCAATATCACCATACAAATTCATATGAAGCAATTGTAGAGGTTTGGTGGTAGAGATTTCACTTTTGGGCTTGAAATTTGTTTTAACAAGCTTGGCCTTTTGACAAGTGTCACATACGCCATGGTTTTCGAAATTTAATTTTGGAAGACCTTGGACTTTTTTATTTTTGCAAATCTCTTTGAAATTTTTAAAACTAATGTGTCCAAGTCGTCTATGCCATAGTTGAGTCAAATCATTTTTGGCAACTAGGCAAGAAACATTTTGTGATATCAAATCATGTGTGCTAAATTGTAAACATCATTTTTACGTATAGCTTCAAAAACAATCTTATCGTTCTTTTTCACAATACATTTTCTTTTCACAAATTCAATTTGAAAATTAGCATCATATAGTTGGCTAACACTTATCAAATTATACTTAAGCCCTTCTACATATAACACATTATTAATAGTAAAAGAAGAGTTACCAATTTCTCCATGTCCAAGGATTTTGGCTCTCCCATTGCCAAAATGCACCGTTCCACCATCTTGGAGCTTGAGCTTGGTGAACAACGTTTTGTCTCCGGTCATGTGCGTTGAACATCCGTTGTCCATAATCCATTTGGTTCCTTCTTCTTTGGCTACTCCATTTATCTTGAGAGCCTACAAAACCAAAAGATGTATGCATTGGTACCCTTTGATGGTTGGGTCCTTTAGGGTTAGTTTGTCGACCCTTAGGCTTCCAAACATATGTGCTTCCAAATCTAGCTCTACATGCTTTCTTCACATGTCCTAGTTTTTTGCAATGAAAACAATTGGGTACATGCTTTGGTTTAGAAGATGATAAATTTTGTTGTGTTTTTCTATTATTTGCCCTTTTCTTTAAGGACTTAGGTTTGATAGAAGAAAGTGATGAATTAAATCCTAAATCGGATTTATCATTTCCAATTCTTTGATTTCCAAGTAGTATGTCTAAATTGTTTTTACCATTTGTTAGTCGTTGTAAGTCTAACTTTAGTTTCTCACATTCTTTTCTAATTTCTACATTTTTAAGAGCTACGGTTTTATGCATGGTGAGTATGATGTCATGCTCTTGAAAATCAAAATATTCTTGTGATGCAAGCTCTTATTTTCTAAGATGCATTTCTTGAACCCTTTCTTCAAATGCTTATATTTTAAATTCAATTTTTCAAAATCATCTTGCAAATCTCCTATTTCATCATGCAAATTTGAAGGATTAGAATTTACCTCAAGATCATCTTCAATTGCCATAAGACAAGTATGTTGAATCTTTGGATTGTTAACATTGCAAAAAGTCCAACACCTTGATCTTCACTCTCTTCTCCTTCCGATTCCGAAAGAAGATCATCCCACGTGGTTAGTTCCGCATTGAGGGCTTTCTTCTTTTGAGGAAAGACCTTCTTCTCTTGCTTTTGCGGCTCTTTTACGTGGCAATCAGCAATGAAATGACCGGGTCGACCACATCTATAGCAATTTTCACTTGTTTCCTTTTCTTTAGATGGTCTTTTGAAAAACTTTCTTGCTTGAGCTTTGTTTCTAGTTGCCATTCTTCTAAATTTTCTTACTAGAAGGGTAACTTCCTCATCCGATTCATCGGACTCTACCACCAATCCTTTGTGTGATGTTTGTGTGGGCTTGATAGGGTTCATCCTATTTTGTTCATCAACAAGAATTTCATGAGTAAGAAGATTATCGGATAGCTCATCAAGGGTAAGAGTCTTGAGATTCTTTGATTCGGTGATGGCGGTGACTTTGGGTGTCCATTCTCTTGGCAATGAGTTCAGGAGTTTTGAGACAAGGTCTTCATTTGAGATTTTCTTGTCCACCATGGAGAGTTGATTCACTATTCGTGTGAATCGGTCGCTTGTCTCCTCAATATTTTCACCGCTCTTCATTCCGAACATCTCATATTCCTTCATGAGCATGAGTCTTTTGGCCATTCTTACTTGCTCAGTTCCTTCATGTATCATTTCAAGCCTTTTCCATGCCTCATGGGCTGTTTCAAGACCTTGAAGTCTTATGAGCTCGGTGGTGGTGAGAGCACTTGAGAGAATATCAAATGCCTTGCATTAATGGCAAATTTTATCTTTTCTTCATCGGTGTAGTCATCCTCATCTTTGAACATTGATTCTCCTTTTGAGTTGGTAATCATAGGAACTTCAATTCCTTTCACAACGGCTCTCCATATATCAAATCCACAGCCTTTCAAATGATTGATCATTCGAAATTTCTACAAAGAATAATTTTGGACATCAAACATAGGTGCTTTAATGTTTGATCCGGAAAATAGTGCAGTAGGCTTAGGAGATGAAGTGTGAGATGACGAGGTTGAGGTTGAGGTTGTCATTGCCATGATCTTTAACCTTGCTACTTGCAAAGATAGGCCAAGCAATCAAGGTTATGCTCTGATACCAATTGTTAGGTCCAAAATACACTCTAGAGGGGGGTGAATAGAGTGTTTGACTCTTTTGCGGAATTTTCTCGTTTGGCTCAACTCAAAAGATATTCAAAATTAGAGCAAGAATGGGAGATGAGAAGTAATGAATGAGTACACCGGATATAGAGTGGTTCGAATCGTAAATGATTCTACTCCACTACTACTTTGTTTCCAAAGTAGATTTTCAACAACTACTCTTCTATTAAAGACAATAAGAACAACCACAACAACACTTACACTAACACCTAAGTGTAAGCACCAAAAACTGCAAGAAGAGCAACTTCTTGCACAAAACACTCTTGTGCAACTACAGCAACTACAGCTCTTAGCAAGAACACCTTCTTGCTACCTCACAACTTCAACAAAAGTTCCCTCAAGAACTTCTCACAGTAGGTTGAAGAAATATAGTAAGGTTCACACTTTCTCACTAGTCTAAGCACAAGCAAGAGATCAAATATTTATGGTTCCTCTTGTGCTTGACTTACTTTCTCTCAATATACAACAATGAAGGACAAAGAAAAGCTAAACAAGCTTTAAGCAAATTTACAAGTATGAGAGAACTATACAACAGTGAAAGATGAAGCTAGATGATGTTCAAAGTGTGTATTTGCCTCATCCAAGCCTCTTCTATTTATAGATGAAGTTCACCACGTTTTTGAGGCTCTCCACCAAGTCTTCATCTTCAAAAATGTCAAGATAATATCCAAATAGTCTTTAGCCACCCTATGGAGTGATTTGATCTTGAATAGCCACCCTAGAGAATCTTAGACATGGTTAAAATAGTCAAGGAAGCATGTAGTATGTTGGGTTAAAGTCCATAAGAAATTTGAGCAAGATTGGAGAGAGAAAACATCATAGATCTCCCTTGGATTTTGTTCCAACGTTCAAAAACTTTTGACTTCTGGAGACGTTGATCGATCCACGTGCCAATGCTGAGAGATCGACGTCTCTCAGAATGACGTCGATCGATCGACGTCTCCCTGGCTGAGAGATCGACGTCTCTCAGAATGACGTCGATCAATCGACGTCTCCTAGGTTAAGAGATCGAAGTCTCTCAGATGTACGTCGATCGATCAACGTACCCTTAGCTGAGAGATCGACGTCTCTCAGATGAATGTCGATGACGTACCTTTAGCTGAGATATCGACGTCTCTCAGATGTACGTCGATCGATCGACGTATGTCTGACTGAGAGATCGATGTCTCTCAGATATACGTCGATCAATCCACGTCTCTTGGCTGAGAGATTGACATGGATCTGAGAGCTCAAACATTTACGACATTTCACATGGATCGATCCATGTGCCTCCCTGAGGGCTGATGTATACTTCAACCGATCCATGAGAGATTTTCGTCTCGCAATGTGTTTTTCTTAATTTGCTTCAAACTCAAAATATGAAATTCCATTTTAGCCCTTTTAAAAAACAACTTTTTAACATCATCAAAACATTTCATAATCCAACATCTATGTCATCTTATTTCCATTTATATACTTCTTCTTGTGCTAAGTGGCAATTCAAGATGCGAGTCATTGTTCATTATGTGTCATTGTCTTCGTTTGATAGTGAAGAAGTTGGTTTATTAACGTTTGGACATGTTTGCATATAAGTTTGGATCATGTGGAGGATTGTTGGAAAAGTACGTCTATAGTACTTTAAAATTTCCTTCAAACTTATATAAAAGCATGTAAGATGTTGTTTGAGAGATGAAAAGATGATTAGAAAACTTTGAGCTTGCAAGAAATCACTTGGATTGATCCATGGCTAGTTGGACCGAACCAAGTGAAAGTATAATTGAGGTTAAGTGTTCTGTTAGACATAGATCGATCACATGGATCAATCGATCGATGTGGTATGGATGCAAAGTTGGAGCTCTCTGTCCAACATAAATCTATCACATGGATCGATCGATGTGCCAAAAGAGAGGTCTTTTTCCTTTGAATTGCAACTGTTGATCCAAGAATCATCTCCCTTCATATAGGAACGTTATGCAACTGACACGGAGATTAAATAAACTACTGAAATGAAGTTTCAATATGGTATTTTACACAACTCGATGCCTATAAATAGCAGTCCTTGATATCTTAAATTACATACAATAACTTTTGCGAAGTTCGAGAAATTTCAGCATTGTTTTTCCTCCTACTATTTCTTCTTCCTCTACTATCAAATACTACTATTGTGCAAGTTCATCTTTCTCTCGTAGAGCGAAAGAAAGAAAGAAGCCGTAATATCTTGAGAGGTTTGTGTCGTGTAGTTCATCCCGTTTGTGGTGGAGGCATTTTAATTTTAAAGACAGCAACTCACGTTGTATCTCGACTTTTCTATTTTCTCTATTTTCGTTTGGTTCCATACTCCTTCCATCGATTTTCCAACAAGTTAAACAGTCATTTAATGCTTGTATTTTTAGATTAAAACTTTTGATTTTTAAAATGTACAAAATGGATACGAACGAATTAATAAACTATTTACTTTTTTTTTCACATTTCTGACTAATAAACAAAAATCAAAAGATAGATAATCTTTTTGAATCCGAGGGAGTAGTTTATAGCCCTCAAGACATGTTTTTAACATCAAGACATATATGTTTCCACACACCAAAAAGAAAAGGATATTTATAAAGATTGGTCGACCAGATCCACACACTTGCCGTTGGGCTGCCACAAGTGTTTTACTTGATATGTAGATTATCTTTTGAAGATGCCCATCTATATGTATAATATATATATTTAGCTTGACGTGTACTGTAGTTGACTTATAACTCTATATTGATTCCTTCTGTGCAAAGATGTAAAGATGAAAAACTGAACTTTATGTAGGTCATAACTCTATGTTGATTTGAATTCTTCTATACATAACTTAAGAGTTGCACCTATTATGTAGAGCCGACCTTGAACAACATAGGCAACCTTAGCAGAATCAGAGTAAATTATGGTGAAGAGAAAGCTTAGCAACACCAATGTTGCTTTCCTTTAGCATAGGCAACTCCTCTGGGCTCTATGAATAGCATGCCTCATCATCTCCTCCCTTCACCTCCTTTGCCAGCTTCGGTGTCAGATCAATTTCCATTTTAATTTCTGATATGTCAGCCTTCAACAGAAAAAGAAAAACAACCCCTTTTGGATTTAGCAAAAAATAGAATACACAAAGGTGGAGAGAAGAAATATATATATATGTATATATTGTAGATCAACAGATATTATCGTGGATGAAGACTGAGAAGTTAAGAAATTCAGGGAAGGTTTTATGATAATCAGTAATACACAAATAGTTACAGTCGCAGTTTTTCCGGTAAACACAACTACACAACCTTTAACGCTGTTCATTTTTGAAATTCTAGTAAGCATTTCAATAGAATTCCATTCAATATCACCCTCGAAGATCCGGTGACGTATCTGACTTCGTCGCTTCTAGGACAATATGACATACACTGGATCAGGGTTAAGAGGCATTTGTAAGAAAGTACACTTATTTGTAATATTTCATTTCAGAATACAGATGTGCATACAGATGTTTAAGTTTCAAGCCCATAAGACGAATAAGAAGACCGAAACCGATATTTTATTACTAATTACTGAATTTGATACTTATAAAAGATGTAAAGAAGCTGCTACAAGGGATATGGAGAAACATACCATTGCAAAAATTAACAGATCAATTTCAATTGAGACAATAGATCTCCATTTTCCTCTGAACATGGCTATGGAGAAAGGCTTGTAGACATTTTCTTCTCGACTGCAAAAATAGATTATCCTATTGCCTTAAAAGCTCTCCCACCTATAGCGAGGTATAAGAGGGTCAGATATATACAACCATACTCATTTGTTAGACACACACAGAGCTTGTTTCCCGACGACCCATAATAAAATTGCCTCAAGCTGTGTCGATCAACTGTTACTTCATAATATAAGAAGCGCATCTAATTTAGTGAGTCATTTTGTTTTATTCTATCATATTCCAAAGTCAAAGAAGAATGTGTCCTTGCCTCCATTAAAAATAGAAACAACATTTCCTTCTTGACTTAAACATTAAAAGACTTTATAGAGCTTTTGTTCATTGAAAACCTTTGCCTAAAGTAATCATCATTTTCTACCTTCTATATCTCCACCCTGAAACAGAGAAGAGGGGATCTTCATGCCAACAAATAATGAAACAACCATTTTGTTCCTTCACTTCAAATCCATCATATTTGCTACTCTCCAAAACTCTTCTGGCGAGCCGTATCTTCTTGAAACTCAATGGAATTCTTCCAAATCCTCCCATATCTATTCTAGGAATCCATTTCTCAAGCTTCTCATGCCTAACCTTTATCTCAAGCCCTTCACATGATATTATGCTTTTTTTTTTTAATTTCTTCTCCGAACAATGCCTCAGTCTTTCTCCGCCCCGTCGGCGCCGTAGGCATAGAGTTATCCAAGCAATCAAACATTGCTGCATAGAACTTTAGAGCTTCATTAACTCTTTCAATCATTGTATTCCCATTGTGGTTGGATTCTTGCTCCGTTACTACCATAAGCTTTGGTGAAAGGCTCCACCGCGCGTTGAGGAAGCTTAAAGATTTTGGTCCATGAGGCATAGATAGAGAGGATGATGATGAATCAGGACTACAGCCATATAAGCTCATTGAATATCTTTGTTTGTTGAATATTGAAATAATTTGCATTCATTCAAGTCAATAATAATTTACAAGATTGTTTTCCTTTTATAGGGGATGAATTCTAATTCTAACGGATGTTTTCGCTACTTGAACAGTGCCTATTGTTTATCTACAATGATTTACAGTGAAATCTAACGTTAATGGTAATGGCTAGTTCCGCCTACTACAGCGTCACGTGCTTTTACCCGCACACTTCCCATGTCGAGATTCTCTAGTCTGCTGACAATGGGATGCAACTGAAACGGGACATCCAATTTCTCAGCATGTTCATTCAATCTATGAGCCATTTGATCTAATACCTGTTTTTCTTCATGAATGCTGGTGATTCTTATATGGGGAGGGCCTTCGTGCCGAACTTTTAGCTCTTGAAGAAGACTAATCCACTGAGCAGGCTCAGAGCAATTGAGATAAATGACATGAGCAACCATTTCACCTTCCATGGTTTCAAGAATTGCTTGATTTGTGATCACATACGCAAGCCTCAAAAAGAGACGGGCTTTACCTGAATCTATTGCAAAAAACATGGTTTCTGTTGCGAACCGAGCCTTCCGTACTGTTGATTCGAATGAAAAACTTCTGTCAAATTTTAGTTGATAACTATGGTATATACTGAGTACAATAAATACAAGCGATATGATAGGATTCTGGTGTAGTCACAATCTATGAATTGATATCACAAAATATGGGATAATTTGATACTTTTCGTCACTTCTCTCAAGTCGAATTGTGGGATCACCAATGTTCAAATTGTGTAACGCTGAATCAAATACCCTCCCGACGACCGATTTTGTGAGTATGTCTGCAAGCTGGTCCTTCGAACATACAGATGCGACTTCAATTACCCCATCACTGAGTTTTGCTTTAATGAAATGTCTATCTATCTTTTGTCCGATCATGTTGGACTGGATTTTCTGAAATACTGATTGCTGCTTTGTTGTCACACTTTAACTGAGCTGAGAGTCGCATCGGAAAACCCACTTCACACAGTCATTTTTTTTAGCCATAACACCTCCATAACTCCTTTGACGATTCCTCTAAAATCCGTTTCTGCACTAGACATTGTTACTACCTTTTGTTTCTTACTTCTCCAAGTAAACATATTGCCTCCAACTAGCAAAAAAATATCCTGAAGTAGACACTCTATCATTTGGATTGTCTGCCCAATCTACATCAGTATAAACTTACACATCCAAATGCACATGTTTTTTGAATAGTATTCCTCATCCTGGAGTTCCTTTTAAGTACTTTACAATGTGCAACACAGCTTCTATATGTTCTGCTTGAGGTTTGTGCATGAACTAACTAACTATCCTGACTGCATAAGCAATATCAGGCCTTGTATAAGAGAGATAAATGAGCTTCTCCACCTATGTCTGATAGTATTGTCGATCTACCGTCAGAGATCCTTCTTTGATACGTAGTTTTTGATTGATCATCATTGGGTGTATCACTTGGCTTGCACTCCAGTAATCTCACTTCAGTAACAGGTCCAGAGTACTTTCTTTGGGATATGAAGATTCTCCTTTTTGACCAGAGGACTTCGATCCCAAGAAAGCATTTAAGACCTCCCAAGTCCTTCATTTCAAATTCGGTGAACAAGTTCTTCCAAAGATGCAACATTTTTTCTTTGTCTATCTCCTATGATGATCATATCATCTACATATATAATTAGACATGTAACCAACTTGTCCCTTCGCTTGAGGAATAGAGTGTTATCAGCGTTACTCTGTTTATATCCATTTTTCCTCTTGAAGATACATGTTGGCTATGATTGCTCAATCGTTCCATCTGTCTGTTTTATACTTAATAGTGAAAAACCACCAACATCACACTTTTTTTTTCTTTTGGCAACATGCATTTTCTCATGTTTGATTCTTTTTCAAGGCTTCCATCTCAACATTCATTGCCTGTCGCCACTCCTTATACATACAGGTAAAAGGCAAATGCTTAACTTATTATACAAATTTGAGATGTGATGTCAAGTATGATGTGTCTGATATAAAGATACCTCCTCCGTCTTAAAAAAAATATTGTTATATTGAGTTAAACAAGTATTATTGTTATATTGAGTTAAACAAAATTTCCACATCACTTAAGACCAGATCCTAACGAATAATGTGCAAATCACGTTGACATTTTGATTCTATATGATGTTTGACCAAACATGTGTTTTATCACACATGACAATAATACAATGATTGAGCAATCATAGCCAACATGTATCTTCAAGAGAAAAAGGTCTGTCTGTACCAAAAACACTGTTAATCAAGAATCTTCACTCTCAAAATAACCTCTTGGCAGGCTGAACTCCTGCTCATGATTCAGTAGCTCTGTCTCCTCATCGTCCGTCTTCAGAAAGATAGCAAAAAGATAATATTAGTCTCAAATAAAGCAGATCCAATGTGGAATGGAACAAGTGAACAACATCATCTTTCAACAGCTAAGAAAGCTAGCAGGTATAATGGAGCCTTAAGCTTGTGGCTATATGATTTAATAGAGTACAAGTCAAAGAAAACATATGAGGTGTGTTTCTAACACATGGGTATGGTTGCGCACATCCGACTCCCCATACCTCGCCATAGGCGGGAGCCTTAAGGCAATAGGGTAATGTTATTATTGTTATTGTTGTAAGTCAAAGGAAACATCATCCTACACAAGGCCATATCAGCAGAAAGTACCCATAAAGCACAATTGTCAAAGAAAACATTCTAATCACAGGACAAAAATCCGGTCTTGTTCGAGATTTTTACCAAACAAAGTTCATCTAGCCTTGCAAGGCGGGCAAAAACAGCACCAATATGGCTCATTCAATCACCTCGATATAGCTTTAAAGTCAGTAACACGTATATGGATTTCCCTGCGGATGTAATTCTACTATATGGGATGCAATCCTAAAGCTTAGGATACAACATCAATATTACCCCATTGCCTTAGGGCTCCCGTCTATGGCGGGGTATGGGAGGTCGGATGTACGCAACCATACCCATGTGTTAGAAACACAGAGGTTGTTTCCCGATGAGCCATAATGATGCGTCAAGCTGTGTCAATCAAGTGTTACTTCACAATATAAGAAGCACAGCTAATTTAGTGAGTCATTTTGCTTTCTCCAATCATGCAGCTGAGAGATATCCCATGTACTCAACTCGCATCTTTTGTTTCATTGAAGTAAGAAACCATTATGAAACTACTTTGATTAACGGTATCATGTTTCAGATTTAAAGAATATTTGGAAGACAATACAAAGATTAGTTGAACCTACCAGCATTTCCAAGTTATAGAAGCGATCCAGCAACTTCAGAACCTCATCAGATGTAAAGGGACGGTTGAAACTGTAAAATGAAGCAGAGTAAACTTCTGTAGCTAGCTACAAAGTTAGGAAAACAGAAATGACAGAAGCATATGATAAAACTGATAACCTTTTCTGGAGAAAATCCGTCAAACCATAGAGAACAAAGCTTCTGTGTACACCTGCAGCAAATAGACGGTTCAGAATTCAAACGTATAATTCAGTGCATAAGCAGATAAAAGTTTCAGTCTGATATCTAATTTCCAATGAAGCTTTACGACAGAGACAACCTCATTCTATCAACTTAATTAAATCTTTTGCAAACATACAAGGAATAAGTAAACAGTACAGCATTATCAGAAACACATTTTGTTGCAAAGACCATCTTGGCACCAAGATATCATGGTAGAAGCAAGACATTACAAATTAAACATGAATGACAAGGATACTAGCGATAGAGATTATATTAATTCGTAACATCCATATGAAACCATACTTCCCCCCTGTAACAAGTACGCGAGAACTAAGGCTCGAAATAGACCAATTATCTGGGGAAAAAACCATAGACCAAAGATGGATCCAGGCAGCTACTCCTTGCAACTGGGGGAGTAAAAAAGAAAAAGAAAAGACAAGACAAGAGTAATGGCAATGCCGCAGTCTATGTTGGAAAGCTCATTTGCAGCCTATTGCAATATACCATCCCTTCAATATCTTGTTATTGTTCCATTCTCAACGGAACCAATAACACACTCTTCTTTGATTTTGGAATATGGTGTAATAAATCAAAATGACTCACTAAATTGTATGCGCTTCTCGTGTTGTGAAGTAGCAATCAATCAACACAACTTGACGCAATTCTCATTATAGTTCATCCGGAAACAACTTGTGTGTTTCCAACACATGGATAAGTTGCGTACATCCGACTCCTTTTATCATAAGCGGGGGCGTCTAAAACAATGGGGTAATGTTGTTGTTGTTCAACATCTTCTTAAAAATTTTAAATAAAAAAATATTAACCTTCAATCAATTTCAATCCAAGACACAATATCTGTGTCTCCAATTGCAACCTTGCAAAATCCCATCAAAGGCAAAAACTCTGTTGAGAAATCTTTCAATCTCAACTGTTCTGGACTCCCAACAAAAAAAATGTACATAGAACATGCATTCAAAAAACCAAAAAAGGGAACCAAAGTCCCTTTACAAAACCTAATTGGACCAGAATGGTGAACAATGTATAAGTTCGGGCAACAGATGAACTGAAAATTCCAGTAACTCAACCAAAATGAAGTACTAATGCAAAAGCATAAAAGACAAATAAAAGAAACCACTAAAGCAGAAAGAAGATTATGCCTTGTAATCTGGTAGGGGGATAAATTTCAAGGGATTCTAGCAGCCTCAGTTCCAACTCCACTTCTAACTCATCCTGTTACAGAAACATTGAAGAAATCATCGATACGATTACACCATAAAACTATCACAAATTCTTGAAAAAAATAATAACAGTAAATTTGCCCATTCCTCTTTAGAAGGAGCAGGCCTGCAAGGAGAACTTACAAATACTCCATCTTCCTCATGTTCTTCCGCTACGTCGTCGTTTTCTTCTTCTTGTTCATCTTTTACTTCTCTTTTCGGCTCTTCATTTTTACCTTTGCCGTTTACCCCTGTATTTTGCCCCATCTTTCTGCTCTATGTTTATTGATGGCTTTAGTTTGAATTCCCAAAATTTATATGTAAATTTTTTTTAGTAAAACTTAGCAAACCAAACAGGAGAGATCATATACATGAACCTATGGCTGTCAAACAAAAATGTACATAACCTCTGTCCACAACTAATGTTAACTTTAGGTACAATATATTTTCAGATGAAGAATTGACGTGATATTAATTCCACGTACATGCATCTGATGGGGGAAAAGAAAAAATATATATATAAAAAAGTTTTTATTTTTTTTAAAAGAAAAAACCATTTTTATTACAGATTTGGAAGAAAACTCAAAACTATATACGGCGGTTCTGACAAAATCTCCGTGTAAAATGGGCGAAGGTTTTGACAGGACCGTTGTATGTCATTCTATGTTTTGGCATACGGTCATATGTCATTCTCTGTTTTGGCATACGGCGGTTATGTCAAAACCGCTATGTGCATGTGGTTTTGACAGACTTGTTAAGAGCATAGTGATTTTCAAAGAACATCGAAGCGCAACATGGTTTTTTCAAAACCGCAATGCACAGATTTTTACAAAATATCTAGTGATGCAAAACGGTTTAGCTTAAACCGTAGAAATATTTCACGACTCTGTAAAATGCAATGAAAGCTAACCAATTTCATACAAAATTTCATTATATCATATGCATTAATATACTCTTCTGTGCAGCAACATATTTAAATTCAAAATTGACGTTCGGAATTTTGCATTTGGCAAGAGAATGATAATTCACTTGTTTTGTATATTTGGGAAAGAGTTCGATCCTACAAGCATAAAGTTTCAGAATTCACAACATTAGATGAATTTACTTGATGCACATTGGTGGCCGTCTGAGAAGACAAACATAAAGATAGCCTTGAATTCGTTTATAAATGGTCATGTTCAGGTCGAAGCAAACGTTAAAGGCTTGATTGGGATGCCATCACAATATACGATAATGAAAATCTGAAACAAGCACTAACATGTTGTCCATAAATAACAGCGTTCATAGTACATTGTGTTCCTAAAAAGAGTCAAAGTAGCACAGCATATAGGACTCCCAAAGGTAAACGTACCGTCAAAAAAATTATAAACTCGTAAAAAGACCTGCTAGTTGAAGTGTAATTATAGCTAGAAGGTTGCTATCATTGAATCTTGTTCCATATATGAAGTACGAATAAATGGTGAGCTTCAAACCTACAGTGCAGACGAGTGTGTGAGAATTGTATTGTATACAAATGTTATAATTGCACGATCTTAATCCTAATGCTAACCCTAACCCTAGTCATAGCCGTGATCATTAATCATATTAGTCATTCAAGAAAATACATATCGAAATAAAAAACAAAATAACAATGTAGCCATTGAATAGTCATTAATGAAAATAAACATCGAACGCCAGTGAAGGCCAGTATGCGGAGTGCTGCAACGAACAAAACGAACCATTCTAGGTGCTTATCATCACTTGACACGAGTAGAAAGAAGCAAATAATTCTGTTGCCACACCGTGCATAATCTTACATACTTGCATAACTATGAACAAGGCATGTGGTAAAGCTGAAATTTACCACAAGTGCAAGTTTTTTCAAGCAGATTGACAGTATGTGAAACATCACCAACCGAAATAAATCGAGTCACAACTTCATACATACCTATTCATTTGTCATCAGTCCAGACTCTATGTTTTCTGGTATTGCTCTCGTTGTGAATAAATTGTTGCTGTACTTTTACTGGCCATTTGTCACTTGCGCTTATATGAGCAAGTACCTCTTGGCGTTTCTTGTCAAACATCTTCACCGTTCTTTTGAAAACTGCTTGAACACAAGCAGTCACTGATAAACATCTAGCTTCCTTGAGTACATTTTTCCACGACTCCGAATAATTGTTTGTCTTAAACAATACCTCCTGCCACCGTCGTATGATAATGTCCATGTATCAAGAGGAATTTGCATAAAGTAATCGTGTGCATCTCTATTTAGTATCTTCAGTTTCACCATACACTCTGTAAACTTGTGCACTTCGTGCTTTGATGCGGCACCAAAGAATGGTCCTCAATGCCTTACCAGAAAATTTACTTGTAAAAATTGATTGCATATGAGTGCAGCAATATCTACGATCACACACTATCTATCGAAAAATTGATTCTTTGAAAACTTACATAAAAAGTTCGCTCTGACATGAAGGAAACGGTATTATGATACGCATAAGGTGTTTGTCATGTATGATCTGATCGAACGCTGCTTGAAGGCCGGTGGATCGGTATAAAATCAAGCATACATCTTTTGATCGTCGATTACATATTGCCGCATGTTTCTACGAAACCATATCTGATTTTGTTCGCTCTCCTCCTCAACAATAGTATAATCAAGTGAAAATATATAGTCTGGTCCTCTACCCCGACAGCAATCAATAGTTTCTCGGTATGCTTGCCATAAAAATGTGTATTGTCAAATGATATCGGAGGACCGCAATGCTGAAAACCAATAATCGACAGTTTGAATACCCAGAAAACTACACCAAACATCTTCGTATCATCATTGCTCAACTATGGATCGTGCCTCCATCGGACAATGATTCCTTCGTTTGATCCTTCGAAGGCAGCATATAATGAGACAACTCACGGAAAGAAAGGAGATAATCACCGTACACCATTGTCATTGCTTTCTGTTTCCCCCTCAGTGCTTTCTTGTTGATTTCCACATTTAAGCTCTCCTTTATAGTTTCTCGAACATCTTGTGTTCTGAAGTTCACATTCTGACTAACGTGTTCTCTAATCATTCTCTTAGCCATGTTTGAATCGACGTTCCTATGATCTACTGTGATGTTTGCATTCGTGCAACTATGACAGTCATAGAAGATGCAATCTTCCAGTAATTATGCGTTTGTCTTAAACTTGCACGAAGACGCCATTGACAGTGTCGTGTCTTCCAGTTTCTGCACCTAACATACAAAAATTCCTAGGAACTAGACACTTTTTTTAGAACCAGTTTTGCTTCACGGACCATAATTGCATGACATATTACACCTCATCTTTAGTTTTGAATAGTATATTCAATTCTAATTTATCTGGCATACTCTCTTTTCGTGGCCGTTCTCTTATCTCATCCCTTCCATGAGCTACAGTGTCTTTAGACCGGCCACAATCTTCAAGAAACAGAACATTTCCGCCAAGACGTGGAATTTCTGACTCATACTCCTCTAGTTTGTCTACCTCCTCTTCAAGGTCCTCTAAACACTCTTCTTCATCGTCATCGCCCTCCTCATTGTTTGCGTCATAGTTGTCGTCAACACCGACGTCTTCGTTTTCTACATCCGCTGTAATTTCCACTAGCACCTATGACGAGATGTACCCTCCTTGACGTTACTCTCAACGTTACTCCCAGAAGTCTCAACAATATCAATGTAATAGACTATGTTACTGTCTGTGCTTGATGGATTTATTATGGGGGCACCATGGACGCTCACGTAAACCTATATAACCAAAATATTTACACGATGCATCGGGATATTTAAGGCAGACTCGAGATGTTCGTCGACAAAAATAGAGTAGCACTGTAAAAGTATGTGGCGGCAACTGGCGACGAAGGGACATGACAAACAAGATCAATAGCGGCCACATCTACATCCAATCCAAGCCTTGTTTTGTCTCGTTGCAAAAAATCTGAGTATGACATTATACACGAAACCTTCATCATTTTGGTTGGATTTATATAATAACCAACTCCATTTTGTTCTGATGGCAAAAAGTTACCTCTGAAATACAACAATACATGAACAACTAAAGATGATGGCGATGATATTTTGGTTGGATTGGATAGGTTGCAAAAATATTTTTTTGATAATAATATGAGGTGTTTGTTTTAGATTTGAGAGATTCAGATGGTTTAATAGAAAAAAACACAAACGCACATTGCGGTTTTGACAAAACCGCGGTGCGCTTGATGGTTTTGTCAAACCCGCTGTGCACAGGTCATAACCGCCGTATGTCAAAATTCAGAATAACGTATGGCGGTTCAGTCAAAACCGTCGTCTATTTCACATAGCGATTTTGAAAGAACCGCATTGCATAATTTTGTTCCAAACGTGTAATAAAAAGTAATTTTACTCAATAAAACTATCATATTATTTTCCTCCTAACATCTCATTCCCTTTGTTGAAATCCCAAAGTTGCCCAAGGATTATATGACACGTGCTCTTTCTTTTTTACTTTTACATTCCGGGAAAAAAAATTTAAGGCACTAAGTTCAAAATTATATTTTCTCGAATTGGTGAATTTTACCGATCTTTACATCCCAAATTATCTCCTCCCGATATGGAATGAAGTCGCACGTTGTTTACATCACAAAAAGATATGGAAAACGATTAAAAGAACATGTCAAGATGTGAACTTTATTTGCTTTCCCAAATGTAATGAAGATTCACGCGTTCTTTTTAACAATGTTTTCCGTTGCAAAAATATAAGTTGCATGCGATTTTGCTAACTTAGATTTTCTTTTCCTTTTTCTTTTTTTTTTTGGGAGGAAACGGAACTACAGTCCTTCGGGGGTAATGAACAGTGTCTCAATCTACATTTTTTGCAAAAAAAAAATCTACATAATATTCAAATTGCGTGTAGAGGTGTTAGGAGAACGAAACAGTTAGCAAACTGTTTGAGTTCGATTTATATTTGGTTCGAGTTTGTTTGTTAATTTTACTTAAACGAGCCGAATTCAGACACTTATTTGGGTTCGTTTAGTTAAACGAGTTGAATTGTTCGCAAACTGTTAGATTTGTTTAAACAGTTATAGTGTTATCGAGCCGAACTCGAACCAATTTTAAAGCTTGTTTAGCTAAATGAACCGAGCCAAGTTTTAGCTAAACGAATCCAAATTCAAAAACCTAGTACTCGGCTCGGTTCAGCTCGGTTCGTTTTGTTAACACCCTTAATTGCGTTTAGATTTTTTAACTGTTGAATGTTTTAAATGATGATCCGACGGCTGAGCACTAGTCGATCTTAACATATGAGAGAGATTGTAACTGCTAGTCTGGTACCCAAGTCGGACTTAAGATTTTTTCTATTTTAGTAAGCATGTTTTATTATCTTCTATGGGGTTTACATAGTCAAAGTCACTTATAAAATCATTACTTTCTTAAATGAGTGCCGCATATATTTCAAAAGTAAATTGCTTCCAACTACATAATGTCGGAGCAAAAATTTTGTCACTTTTTTTTTTTTTTTTTGGAAATAGACTTAATACAGAGAATAGTTAAAAATTTGATTGTCGACAAAGATATGTGCACCGTAATCAGGTATACTTTTGATTGAGATATACAATGAGAATGACGATGTTGTTTAACCATAATTGATAAGGTTCATGGTGTCTATGAATATAGGATTTTAAGAATGAAGACGAACCATACACCGTATTATGGTGCTTTCTAAATCATCTTAAGGTGTAAGAGAAAAAATCGAAGATATTCAAAATTGATTTTGAAATTTCATTAACATGTAAGTCAACAAGTAGAAATTGGATATTGTAGCGATAAAATAAACAGAGAAGAAAGATAACAAGGAAGCAAGTTGTCAGTTTTGTAGGTGTAAGATTTCCCATGATGAAAGTGATGGGTATACAAAAGGAATACTTTCAAGCTTTTTTATTAGGCATTTGAGTTCAAGATCAGCTTTTTCTTATTTATCTTGGAGGATCTGCATTTCATCCCATTCTTTGCACATTTGTAATTCATCATCATTATCAATCATACCCAGTATATCCCAACGATAACAAAAGCAATCGGTAGGATCTGGGGAGGGTAATCAGTAGGCAAACAATACCTCTATCCCAATGGATAGAGAGTTTGTTTCCAGTAAGACATCGGCTCTATATGTACCTGCATAAATGACACAATAATATGGATATGATGTGCTAATGTGTTAGTGAGAGAATTTAGGAAATACAAAGAGGAGGCTACTGATATTAAAATACTCATAAACGTGTATATGTACATCTAATACAAAGAGGAGGCCTAGTAACTCGGAGATTTGAACTCTTATTACAAATGTGCAAAGATGTTTCCATTTAGATAATTGAATGCCGATTAATCATTTGTTGTAATTCTACACTATCTTGTTGGTTATTGTCTATCATTTGTTTTGAAATTGAAGGAAAGAGGTTTGGATTAAAGGTAGGTTAAGAAAAATCAGAGGAGTAGAGGTGAAACTGGCAAAGAATGTTTTTAAGTTTCTTATAAGCATCGTGGCGACATTGTAACGTGAATATATAATGACTGAATTGTTTCCAAAATAGATTGAATTTGTGTATTTTTTGTAGTTTTATTAGATATGTATCGTTGATAAATGAAAAGAGAATTAAAAACCGACTCGTTGAACACCAAAATTGTGTGCTCTAAATTAGTTAAAAATTACAAGGGATAGGTTCATTTGCAGGTTTGCGAACAAAAAGTCGTATTTTAATTGTCACCAAGTTACAGTGTCGGATGCACAGGAATATGGTATAAGGACAAAATTCTAAGTATACAATTATTTCAAATTCTATTTGTTAGAAGGAAAGGAATCTAGATTTAATTGTATTTAATGTAAATTGATTGTGTATCAATTAGGTGTGTGATTAAAGGCTTGATTACAGGAATAGATAGGCTTGATTACAGGAGTAGTTTAGGCAACTTACCATATCAAGATGGTGCTCGTGTGTATAAAGAAGATGTAAGTGTAAACGATAATGATATGAAGAAAAAGTTTTTTCTAAACTGCCAATTGTGTTTATCCCTAGTTATCATGGTATCAGAGCGGGTTGTTTGAACCCAATCATTATACCGATTGTTTATCTGCTGTTTAGGCTCAGAAACAGTTCATCATCGCCTGAGAATTACCTTTCCCGGCGACTAACCTTTCTCAGCCAGTAGTGGTTGTACACTGTATCCACTGTTCAAATTACCAATTGATTACCTGCCCAGAAAATAACAAAAATGTCAGATTCAATGCCACAAAATGAACCACAAACACCACAATTACCAAATAATCCCGATATCTCGGATCTGGCCATTCAAGTGGCCAGCATCCTCCGCCATACACCTGCCAGAATACCAGAAACACCAACACAGCCACCAATATCATTTTCCACTGAAAATCTTACCGTAACCATCAAATTAAATGGAGATAATTACGCTCTCTGGGCCCCTCTTGTTCTTCGAGCAATCACTGGCAGAGGAAGAAGGGGTCACCTTACTGGTGTCCCCCCTCCACCCGTTGCCACTGACCCCAATTACCCCATCTGGGAACAGGCAGACAATTCTGTTTTCACTTGGATTATACAAATGATAGAGCCATCCCTAGTCACAAATGTAACTAGGTACCCTACTGCAAAAGCCTTGTGGGACGGACTCGCATTAACGTATGGTGCAGAAAGTGACTCTTTACAGGTTTATGATCTCCACCGAAGAGCCAGTCAGGTTAGACAGGGGGGGGGGGGGAAGTATAGAAAAATGTTGGAATAGACTGCAAGATATCTGGACATCCATTGATGCCAGAAAACCAAATCCAATGACATGCACAACCGATATTAATACATACAACAGGGAGATGCAAGATCTGAGGTTATATCAATTTCTCACGGCCATTGATGAAAAGTTTGACAGAGATCGAAAAGATCTCCTAAAAAGGGACCCATTGCCCAGTCTTGAAGCAACCTACAGAGAAATTCGCAGGGCTGAGGAAAGGGCTGCTGTTTGGAAGAGAAACCCCTCAGAAAAGGATTCCTCATTGGGGTTAGGCCAAGGCCTGGTAGCACGTAATCTGGTTGCCAGAGGCCGCGGCCAAGGACAGGGACGAGGGTCAGCTCAGACCCAAGGAAAGAACGGCGGAACAGAGCCACCACGCTCATCGGCATCACGGCGTGGTGGAGATGAAAAGGAAAACCTCATTTGCACCCACTGTGGCCAGCGGCGGCACAGCAAGGACCAGTGCTTCCAACTCATAGGCTACCCAGAATGGTATGAGGGCAAGAGGAAGCAGGGGGAGTCAGGCCGAGGAAGAGGAGCCCCCATGACTGGAAGTTCAAATCTTACCATCGGAGAAGAAAGGAGCCAGGAGGAGGGAAGCAAGAAGGAGGCCGCTGGAAATGATGGAGGTATTAGGGTTGGGTCTTATAAACCCAACCCTACTTTTCCCTGTTCTACCAAGTTTACCCCTGTTTTATCCCCTAAATTGTCAATATTACCCTCAGATAATGCAGGTATAGCGGAGCAGCCCTCCAGTTTCGAAAAAACTACGTCCAGACCCTTCCATCTGGACCCCTCAGCTTCAATACCTGTCGAAACAGACCCCCACATTTTCCAGAATATACACTCGAACCCCCACTGCAATCCAAATACTGATTTAACCCCTCAAAATTCAAACAAACCTAGTCTGCTCCCCGCAGATTATTGCGCTTCCGCACATACTATTTCTACTAGTCCAATTAATTACTCCGATTGGATTCTTGATAGTGGTGCTACCGAAACCATGACTGACGATCCAAATGATTTTGTACACTGGACCACACCCACTAAAACCCATGTCGAAACTGCTAACGGTGAATTAGTTAAGGTCACTGGAGGGGGTAACATCATCTTCAATTCCAAATTACGTTTGTCTAATTGCTTATATGTACCTTCATTATCATCAAAACTCTTATCTATTAGCCAAGTTACTCGCAAACTCGACTGTGTCGTACTTATGTATCCCACTTTCTGCCTTTTGCAGGATATTCGTACGAAGGTGATTATTGGACGTGGCACTGAAAAAGGAGGCTTGTACTACGTCACAGATGTGGTACAACAGGGCCGGTCCAATCTTGCCACCGGAACGGCGCAAAGACAACTTCTGTTATGGCACCGTCGCTTAGGTCATCCTTCGATAGGTTATCTGAAATTCTTATTTCCATCATTAGTTAACTCTACAGCTACTTTATCTTGTGAGACATGCATTCGGGCTAAGCAGCACCGCACTTCGTATAAACCAAATAATACCAAAGTTGATCATGCATTCAGTTTAATACATTCCGATGTTTGGGGACCATCTCCCTACACTACTCCTATGGGTTTTCAATACTTTGTTATTTTCGTCGATGATTGTACACGTATGACATTGGTTTACTTCCTTAAACAGAAATCTGATGTTTACACTAAAGTTATTGAGTTTTACCATATGATTGACACTCAGTTTCAGAAAAAAATACAGATTCTTCGTTCTGATAATGGTGGTGAGTACATGTCCACTGGACTTCAAACTTTCTTCCGTGAACATGGTGTCCTTCATCAAACCACTTGTCCCAATACACCCGAACAAAATGGTGTGGCGGAACGAAAAAAACCGCATTCTGCTTGAAATGACTCGAGCCATGATGCTTGAATCCCTTGTTCCGAAACACTTCTGGCCCGAAGCCATAGCCACTGCAACGTACCTAATAAATCGTCTTCCAACAAAAATACTTTCTCATCGCACCCCATTATCTGAACTTGCTACTAAAGTATCGATTCCCTCTTCCTTAACCTTATCTCCCAAGGTGTTTAGTTGCTCTGTGTTTGTCCATATCCCTGCATCTCAGCGCACTAAATTCGATGCCTGTGCTGATAAATGTGTCTTTGTTGGCTATGCAACTTCTCAGAAGGGTTACCGTTGCTATAATCCCCGTACTAGACGGATTCATGTCACTCTAGATTGCACCTTCTTAGAACATGAATATTTTTATTCTACCCAATCTTGGCCTCAGGGGGAGACTTCTAAAGAGACCTACGATTGGTTACATAACTTAAGTTGCGCTTCAGTGCCTGATCCAACAGGGCAAGTAGGTGACGCCGACTGTACTTTTCCTGTTGGCGTATCTACAACCTCACTTCCAGACCAGTCCCATAATCAACCTTCTGCGGATATTGAGCAAAAGGTAAGTCAAGCTCACTCGCCACTTAACACTAAACCCAGTGATTTGTCAGAAAATACTTTGTCTTCCTCCCCATGCTCTGTTATATGTGCACCTATCTTGGATAATATTGACATTTCAGGGGAGCCACAGGGGCGTATACTCCCACCTCGCTCAAACAGGGGTATTCCACCCAATCGATACTCACCAGGAAAGATATCCAAAGGTACAAGATACCCAGTAAAGGAGGCAAGAGGGTTCTCAGCATCAGGGTGTGATGATACGATCCCTCGAACAGTAGATGAGGCTATGGAGAAACTGGAGTGGCGAAGAGCCATGGAAGAAGAGATGAACGCCTTGCTTAAAAATAATACTTGGGACAAGACGGAGCTTCCAGAAGGGAAAAAGGCTGTAGGGTGTCGCTGGGTGTATACCATCAAGTACAGAGCTGATGGGAGTATTGAAAGATATAAGGCAAGGTTAGTAGCCCGAGGGTACACTCAGACGTACGGTATTGATTATGATGAGACTTTTTCGCCAGTTGCTAAACTGGACACTATTCGAGTATTATTATCTGTTGCAGCAACTAAGTCCTGGCCTCTACATCAGTTTGACGTTAAGAATGCTTTTCTTCACGGCGAGTTGAAAGAAGAAGTATACATGACTCCTCCCCCAGGTTTCTCTGCGCCATATGCTGATAACGAGGTGTGTAGGCTAAAAAGATCTTTGTATGGACTCAAGCAGTCTCCTAGGGCATGGTTTGGCAGGTTTACATCCTTTATGAAAAAACAAGAATATCTTCAGAGTAATGCAGATCATACACTATTCGTGAGAAAAAGAGGTGATTTGGTTACATGTTTGATTATCTATGTCGATGACATTATTATCACCGGGAGTGATGTTGAGGAAATGACAGGACTGAAGCAGCGATTGTTTTCTGAATTTGAAATGAAAGACCTAGGGGCTCTCAAATATTTCTTAGGGATAGAAGTGGCCAGATCTAAACAGGGAATCTTAATTTCACAACATAAGTATATCTTGGATCTATTGACTGAGGTCGGTATGACTGGATGCAAACCGGCAGATGCTCCCATGTTGATGAATCATAAGCTAGAATTTATGGAAGGAAAGCCTGAGGTGGATCGCGAAAGATACCAGAGGTTAGTAGGGAAGTTAATATATCTTTCTCATACCCGACCAGACATAGCATACGCAGTTGGTGTTGTGAGTCAGTTTATGCACCGACCTCAAGAACATCATATGGAGGCCGTTATGAGAGTATTACGATATTTGAAAGGAACTCCCGAGCGAGGAATCTTGTTCAAAAATCATGGGCACCTTAATATTGAGGCTTACACTGATGCTGATTGGGCTGGAAACCTTATTGATCGACGGTCTACTTCTGGGTACTTTGCTTTGGTAGGTGGAAATTTGGTTACGTGGCGGAGTAAGAAGCAAAAGGTGGTTGCCCTTTCGAGTGCTGAGGCGGAATTCAGAGGAATCGCAAAAGGAGTAATGGAGATATTGTGGTTAAAGAAGTTAATGAAGGATATTGGCTTTCCTGTTTCTTGCCCGTCTAAACTTTGGTGCGACAACAAGGCGTCGATTCACATTTCAGAAAATCCGGTTCAACATGATCGTACTAAACATATCGAGGTTGACCGGCACTTTATCAGGGAAAAACTTGATGGGAAAATCATTGAATTACCGTTTGTGTGCTCTGAAGACCAACTTGCGGATATTTTGACTAAAGCAGTAGCTGGGAGAGCTTTCGACACCGTACTATCCAAGTTGGGCATTGTAGATGCTCAACTTGAGGGGGAGTGTTAGAAGGAAAGGAATCTAGATTTAATTGTATTTAATGTAAATTGATTGTGTATCAATTAGGTGTGTGATTAAAGGCTTGATTACAGGAATAGATAGGCTTGATTACAGGAGTAGTTTAGGCAACTTACCATATCAAGATGGTGCTCGTGTGTATAAAGAAGATGTAAATGTAAACGATAATGATATGAAGAAAAAGTTTTTTCTAAACTGCCAATTGTGTTTATCCCTAGTTATCACTATTTACAGGATATGCAACGGTTTACCGTGTCAAGCACACTGTTTGGCAGTAATAGATACACCGTAAAAATGGTGTACAGAGAAGAACGCAACATGTTGAATCGGCATGTAAGTTGACATCACATAAATATTTACATATAGATCATGGAAAAATAGACATTGGAATATTTTAATTATCTTTCAACATAATAAATTTGTAATTTAGCATGTAATTGATAGAATGTCTACTGTTCATTCTATTGAGGTGAATGAAATTAGGATTTTAAGAATGGCGGCGACATACGTAAGATGGTACTTTTGGGAGCAATCCGAAGTGGTTAACCAACTCCGTAATAACAAATCTCACAAGCACTGATTGCCTGTAAACTGCGCTAAATGATCTTATAACAGCAAATACGAGTTCCTAGGCAGAAGACGGAGTCACTGGCTTGATGTTAGACAGAGTTGATCTCTGAGATGTCGGATTTCAAGTTCAATGTCAGTGTATTTCTGTTTGAGATTGTGTTTTGCTTTACGTGGTTCTTCAAGCAAATTGAAGAATTGTATATTTGGTTTTTGATAAATATACGCGTACACGTATATATGGACGTCTAACTAACCAACTACTCCTATGATAAAGAGATAAAATACATCTACAAGTCTATCTACAAACAAGTCTATCTACAACAAAGTATCTTAACCAAATTATCATAACAAAATTATCCCAATACCCCCCCTCAAGTTGGCGCATGGATGTTAAGAATGCCCAACTTACTCAAAAAATGACGAAACTTATCAGGTCCAAGAGCTTTAGTGAAGCCATCAGCCAACTGGAGTGCGCTGGAAAACTTGCAAGCAGGGGCGTTCACAAGGGGGGGCACGGGGGGCAGCCGCCCCCTAACTCGGAGAAAAAATTTAGGTGGTAGGTAGATGCAGTTGTATTTTTGATTATCTAAATTTAAGGTATCTGTTTTTTAATCCCAAAACTATCTCATGATATGTGATATATGTGTTACTAGGTAATTGACATCATTGCTACGAAAATGGATACACACTTCACCGAAGCCAGCACAGATTTACTTAGATGTGTGATGTGCCTTGATCCTTCCAATTCTTTTGCAAATTTTGATCATAGTCAATTGTTACACCTTGCTGAGTTATATACAGACGATTTCACTACCAATGATCGAATTGAGCTCAACCATGAACTTAAAAGTTACATTGGTGATATGAAATCAAATGAAGTATTCTCTCATAATACTAATCTTGGAGTTCTTGCAAAGAAGATGGTGGAGTTGAATTATCACAATTACTTTCCTTTAGTATATCGGCTCATCGAGTTAGAACTGATCTTACCTGTCGAAACAGCGAGTGCGGAAAGAAGTTTTTCTGCGATGAATATAATAAAGACTGATCTGCGCAACCGATTGGGAGACGACTTACTATCAGACTGTTTACTGTGTTACTTCGAGAAGGAAGTTTTTGGAACCATTTCAAATGAAAACATTATGCAACAATTTCAGAATTTGCGGCCACCGATAATCCCTCCTGCTGCTCGTCCTTCATTTCGTAAATAAAAGGTATGTCGAGCGTTAAATTAATAACTTTTGTTGGATATTGCTGCTTGTTAATGTTGCTTATGAATAACTTTTGTTGGATATTGTTGATGGTTGCTTATTATTGTTGCATTTTGATTAGTTGATGTGTTGGTTTAGATTTTATGTTATAATATTTGCATATATCTATATTGTAAGGGAGTTTTTGCCGGATTTTCGATGGAATGTATATTGAGTCCGAAAAAGTGGACGGTGATTTCATAGTGTGAATTTTGCCTCCCAAAAATTAGCCCTGCGTCCGCCACTGCTTGCAAGGACGAATGAGCCCATTAAGATAGTGTTGACGAACAAAATGACAGTCGATCTCAATGTGCTTGGTGCGCTCATGGAAAACAGGATTATCCACAATATGTAAAGCTGCTTGATTGTCACAATGAAGACTAATAGGTGTGGGAACCGAAATGCCGAGATCACATAGAAGTTGATGCAGCCAAACAATCTCACTAGCAGCATAGGACATGGCACGATACTCAGCTTCAGCTGAAGAACGAGAAACAACGGGTTGTTTATTGGAACGCCAAGAAATTAACGCAGAACCAAGGAAAACCGTGTACCCTGTGGTAGACCGCCACGTAAGAGAACACCCTGCCCAGTCAGCATCACAATAGGCTTGAAGACATAAAGTGGAATCAGTAGGAAAGAAAAGACCTTGACCAGGAGCACGCTTGAGATAGCGTAACAAATAGAAAACGGCGTCCAAATGACACTTGCGTGGGGCATATGCATATACTGACTGAGAGTATTAACAGCAAAACAAATATCTGACCGTGTAACTGTAAGATAAAGTAAACGGCCAACAATGCGACGATAAAAAGCAGGATCATCTAAGAGGGGATCTGATTCGGAAAACATACCCTTTTGATCCATCGAAGTGCTCATAGGGCGACTACCAAGAAGACCACACTCCATGATAATATCAAGAACATACTTGCATTGGTTTAAGACCATACCATCAGGTGAACGAGCGACTTCAATCCCAAGAAAATATTTAAGAGGACCAAGGTTCTTGATCTTAAATTTGTGATCAAGATAAGCTTTTAAAGTCGAGATACGAGTAAGATCATTACCAGCAACAATGACATCATCAACATAAATCAAAACAACAACAACAACAACAGAAGACGAGGCAGACAAAAGAAACAATGATGGATCGGCATTGGACTGCACATAGCCCTACAGTGAATTTAGTGTACCAATTACGAGACGCTTGACGCAAGCCATATAAAGACTTACGCAACTTAAAAACATGATTCTCCCCCTGTCGAGAAAAACCGGGAGGAATACGCATGTAAACATCCTCCGTAAGATCACCATGCAAGAAAGCATTATTAACATCTAACTGATGAACATGCCAACCACGCACAACGGCAACTGCTAATAAACACCGAACAGTAACCAACTTGGCTACAGGAGCGAAAGTCTCATGAAAATCAACACCCTCGATTTGAGTGTATCCGCGAGCCACCAAACGTGCCTTATAACGTTCAACAGTGCCATCTGGATTATATTTAATTTTGTAAACCCATTTGGAATCAATGGTGCGTTTGCCCGGTGGCAAGAGAACAACAGACCATATATGGTTGGCTTCAAGGGCAGAAATTTCACGCTGCATTGCTTCACACCAATGTGCATGCTGAACTGCCTGGCAAAAAGAAACTGGCTCATCCCCCGCGGTGATGGCCGCAACATAACCATGATAAGACCGAGATAAACGAGCGTATGAAAGGAAACTAGATAATGGAAATACCGTTGAGTTTGCAGTAGGAGCGGGCTGGGCCGCAGATAGCACAAAAGAAGGTGGCAAAGTGACATCGAAATCTGTAAGGCAGCGGGACAACTGACGAGTACGCACACTGCGCATGGACTGAGGAGGAACGGCTGGAGGCGAAACATTAGAGGAAGGAGACATACCAGCCGAAGAGTTGGAAGCCTCAGCTGTAGGCAGTGCAGAGTCAGCCGAAGACTATAGAGTGTTAGCTGGGGGCTGTGAGATGTCGACGGTGGACGGCACAACATGATCCTAGATAGGAGAAGCCATGAGACCCGAGGCTGGAGGACTAGATACATCAAAACAAGAGTTGACAGAAAAAGGAAAAACATTTTCGTAGAAGGACACATCACGACTAACATAAACCTTATGACTAGATAAATCAAAAATTTTGTAGCCCTTTTGAAAGTGAGGATAACCGAGAAATATACCTGGTGCAGAACGTGGTTGTTACAGCCTGTGTCTTTTGCTAGGTAATATAGTACATATATTACACATATACACAGGGTAGCAAAAAAGAAAACTTATAATAGAAAGCCTAGAAACCTAAGTAGAATAGGAAAAAAAAGAAAAAGGATAGAATTTCAATACAACACAAGTCCTAACTATACTAGGAATCTACCTAATTTATATTTATAAAACCTTAACCCTACCCTTTAGCCCCACGACAGCATAATCTTTTCCTCCAATTCTCATCAAAATCTCAGCGGCGGCTGTCTTCTTCAACATTGCAGCCGCTGTGTTTTCTCTGGAGAAGAAAAATTGATTCCAATTAATTAATACATACATACATATATATATATATATATATATATATATATATATATATATATATATATATATCCCCTCAACCAAATCATACCCATTCTTCACACTTCACAAAATCGGTCAGCCCTCCCATTTTCTTCCCAATCAGCCGCCATCCGTAAGGGCAAAAGAGAAGGAAATTCTTGTCCGTTTCAACCCGGTTTCTTCGTATAGTATCGTATAAATGGATCGAGGCAAGTATCCTTGCTATATTTGCTATGTTTTTATAAATCTTATGGCTTTATGTTCGTATCGAAATTCGGATCATACATGTTTATTTGTGATTTGCATAGATCATTGTATATATATATACGTATTTGTTGTACCGATCATATAGATGTATATGTTTAATGGTAATATGTCTATAGTAACCATGGCAGACTGTAAATACTCGGAACGTCCAAATTTTATTTTAGACAATATCATTTGGTCTTGAAAAGCAAAAATAGTTGAAACAAAAAAAA
>AP025075.1:1092914-1150027 GCA_036186865.1 Eustoma russellianum
GATCATGTATGCAGCAAAGTTTCTTTTATAAAATAATAACAATTATTGCAAAATTTAATTATTTATATTTGCAAACAGTGTTTATTTTTAAAGGAATAGAATAGTATATTATATCAAGTGTGTGTGTGTATATGATTACGTTTTGTGATTATTGTGCGTTTAATTGCTGAAAAGTAATTTGGATTTGGAAAAGAAAAGTGGGCCGAGGGTGAAACACGTAAGTATAAGTGTGTATATGCACGTGTATGTGCGCGAGCATATACGTGGGTATACTTATACGTATGAGGCAAAACTGAATTGAAACGGTAATAAAATGGTAAACGAATAAGTATAACGGTAAATGAAAATGTGCTTAAAGTTGTACTTGTCAACTTGCTGGATTAAGTGTAGAAGTTAAAGTTTTTGTCCTTTTCCAAAGCAACCATCCGCTTTAGGAAGAAAGGAAAGATTTGCCCAACACCAAGCATAGAGGTCAGTGGAGTTGGGAAGAAGAGATTCCGCGTAGGAAGTTAATTCGTCAAAAAGATAGGTGCCTCTTCCCCCTCAAACGGGTATGATTCATGCATACTTTGATGATATAATAATGTGTTTTGTTGTTTTTATTTGTTTAAGTTGTTAATTTTGTATATGTTGGAAAGCATGAGATATATTGTTTATGGCTGCTATGTGCGTGTATGTGTGTGAATTTGGTGGTATGATTGAATCGAAAACAAAATACCCTTAAAGAATTGGGAAAAAAGGCAGCTTTTACTATAGGAGCCTTTAAAAAAGTTGTGTTTTGGCCTTAGAATAGGTTCCTACAGACTGGAAATAGGAGAAAATGGGGGTTGAGATCGAAAAAATGATTCACAGCGCGCGTTGCCACTAGTGGAGCAGCCATTAAACAAATAAATAAATAATTAAAGTAAGACGGAGAATAGGCCAGCCAACAGACCGGGTCGACTGGCCAGCGGGTCGGGCCGAAGGCGGCCCATTAACCTCTCAAAAAAAAATGTATCGGGTCTGGCGGATCAGGCGAGGAAAATATAATTAAATACCAATAAATTCAAATAAATTCAAGAAAATATAAAAGGTTAAAATTAAATTATTTTCACTTAATTTCTGAAGTTTGGTAAATTTAAGTAATTAAAAATTAATAATAATAAATAGAATTAAGTAATTTAAACATAGAGGAAATTAGTAGAAAGTTCTAGTAAATTAATACAAGCTAAGGAAAACTAAGGGGGATGCTGAATAACAACTTTCCAATATTCATAAAATTTATGAAACCAAATATTGAGTACCGGAGATGGTGAGGATGGGCGTACGGGTCCCAGGCGACTTTGTTGTTGAGTGTCGGAGTTGGTAAGGATGGGCGTACTGTAGAGAAAAAGGGGTTTGAGTGATTTTCAAATACATGATTTAAATGTGCACAAAAACGAGCATAAGATAAAACGTACATAAGATATACATGTATGCATGATACATTGCTATTACTTGCCTTATTTAGCTTATATATTATGTTGCCGTACTAACGAGCCATGAAGCGTTAAAGCTTGCATCATATGGCAAATATTTGTTGTGTTTATGCTATTTTCAGGTGCCACCATTAATGAACTAAACTAGTTCATTAAGTGAAGTACTTAGTTTATTAAACTAAGTAGTTCATTAAAGGAAGCCACATTTGGAAAAGGCACAAAGGCAACAAAGCTAAGGAAGGAAAGTTTTATCCTCCTCCCCTCTTTAATGTGACACGCCATATACATATATATTACATATATTTTCAGATTTTTTGAAAAAGGCACATACACATGTATTCCAACGTACTACCGACACGTTATATATTTCACGTACGTATGTTAACGTCACACCACTATACTTAACTCATATTTATGAGTATATTCAGGTCTTATATCATATGATATAAGATATGGTGATGACAAATTAAATACGACACGATAAAAGGTTCTAAACCGAAATTTGTCGTATCGGGCGAATACCGAAACTTCGCCAACGTGTCACGTACTTGCCATAAATAAATGGCCGGCCCATATACATCAAAAATTGATGATAATTTCGTGATATACATGATATATTCAGCCAAAAATACTTTCCATGTTGGCACACACAAATTACTCCACATTTAGGCCAAAATGTGAAGATACCAATTTTAATTTTGTCACATGTTAAAGGTATCACTTTAAACCAGCCAAGTGCTGAGATTTAAAGTATATATTATATATATTATGTATAACATAATATATATAACATGTGCAAAAGTTGGAATTTAAATTAGAGAAAAATCGGGTAATCGATAAATATCGAAAATTCGGTTTCCTACGCACTTAACATGGAACGTTTTTCTTGAACATCATGTGACACGTATCTAGACACTTTTTACATATAATATACATCTTAAAGTGTTCTAGAAAATTAAATTAAGGGCTGATTGGAATATTACATGTGTGTATTACTAAATGTGCACTATTTTACAAAGTTAGCAAAAATAAATTTCAGCACATGTACAAACACATTCCAACGTTACTACAGCTGAGATGGAGCACATGTGGAGCCTTGTTGGCATGTTGATTGGTCAAGGATCAATCATACAATGTTGAGGAATCAAAGAGAGAAGCTACAAAAGGTAAGTATTCAACATATACCTCTCTTATGTCACATGCTGAAAATTTCAGCATACTACACTTGCCTTGGCCGAATTCTTCATCATTAAGATAACATATTTTGTCAATTTTCATTAAAGGATTAAGTGAAGGAGTTATGGAAATGATTTGAATATTATGTAAGGTAATTAAGTGTGATATTTTACATATCACACATGCTGAAATTTTTCAGCATGTGTGAAGGTTGTGGTGGCCGAATTTTACACTCTTATTGTGTCCAAGTTCATTCTTCAATTGTTAGCAAGACTTACCATATATGATTGATTCATTTTTATGATAAAAATTCAAAGGAAAATGGTAAATAATCTGATTTTACTCCATAATGCACATGCTGAAAAATTCAGCATGGCAAGACACTTATTGGCCGATTTTATGGATTGAAAAAGGGGAGATTTCTTGTCTTGCAATTTATGATGAATATTTGACTTATGGTATGATTTTATGATTGATATTGGCACATGTTTTAAGTGATTATTTCAGATTTTCCAAGTCATCAAATGATGACAACATTGAGCCAATAAAGAGGTGCCAAGTAAGCGAAGACTAAATGATGATCCAATAGAATGATGCCAAGTAAGCAAAGCATTGTCACAATGATGTCTTACACTCTCTCAAGGACTTAAAAGACAATTTTCAAGAGGGGAGAAACCCTAGGAGGGGACGGCTGCACTTAAAAAGGAAAAGAAGAGAGCAAACAAAACAAGGCCAAGCATTGCAAAATCAAAGTGATCAAAAGCCTAGTTCTTCTTCTACATTCTCTCTTTCTTTCTTTCTTCTTGTAAAGCCTATTGTATTCATATTCTTTCAATCTTGAATAGGCTTGAGATAAACCACCATTCATACATCTTTGTAAAAGATTGATCAAGGTGTGATCAATCTTCATTCTTGCGAGGTGGTGGTGTTCGTGCAAATTGTATTCACTATACAAGGTTTGTAAAGGGTTGGAGTTAGGTGTAACTCTATCAACCCTGCAGTAAGGTGTACTGCGTGTGTGTGATTAGTGTGAACCAAGGAAGGTGTTCCTTGAAGACTGGAGTAGGTTGTTGATAACCGAACCAGTATAAAATTCTTGGTGTCATTTACTTTCAGCACTGATTTTCTGTTTCAGCACTGTTTACTGTTTTTAATCACGTTTGTAAAAATAGTAAACGAATTTCAAAAATTACGAAACTTTCAGAAAACATAGTCACACGTTCTAGGGTTCTTTTGGCGCAAGTTTCAACCCTTTTGGACAAGTATAAGTCATTCAAACGTCCAAAGTTCTGAGACTAGTGCAGTCTGATTTTCAGGCTTGCAAAGGTTGAGACTTTGATCGTATTTGACTAACTTCCCAAAAGAATTTTTCAAAACTGTTTCAACGCATTTAAATATAACATATAAGGGGTTAGTGGTTAAATTTTCAAAGCATTTGGAGTTGTGTACAAATTGGAATTAATTTTTCAAATCAGTGTATCGGTTCTGGCAGATTTGCGCAATCTGACCACCAACGAATTTTCAAGGGGTTAGAGGTTGAATTTAAATCTGAAATTTTTAGGAGATACTCATAACATCTGAGTCTAAGTTCTCTCCAAATTTCAGAATTTTTGAAGGCCTACAACCTAGTTTTCAAAACGTTTTAAAACTGGTCCTGAAAACAGAAACTGTTTTCAGAAGTTGGGTTTTTGGTTTTAAACAAATTTTAAAAACCACATTTTCCGCACCCACTATTCAACCCCCCTTCTAGTGGTGCCTTGCAGATCCTACAATTGGTATCAGAGCGCAGGAACACTCACAACAAAAGGATCCAGCGATCCTTGTGAGATGGCAACCACTAGCGACAAAACCGAGCAAGAAGGTATGTCAGGCCAAATGCCTCCACTATTTGGAATTGAGGTAAATTCTGATTCTGACTCGGATTCTGAACTATCTTATGATGATTTATATGTTGAATATCTTGAATTACATAAGTTTGCTAGAACTCTTGCAAAACAAAAGAAGCGATTAATTGAAGACAAGAAGATGTTAGAATCTTCTAACGAAAATCTTGTCGCTCAATTAAACGATTCTAGAGAAGAGTCATCACGCATCATTAATTCACTAAAGTCTGAGATTTCATCATTGACATCTGAGAACACTGAATTGAAATACGAGATTTCAAACTTGAAATCAATGAATGCGGATGTAGAGAAAAAGGTGAAACAATTTGATACGGGATCGAACATGCTAGATCACATCATTTCTTCTCAAAAGCATGATGGTGACAAAACCGGACTAGGATACGTTGAGAAAAGTAAGCCACAAAATAAACCAACTAAATTCATCCCATCTAAGAAAATAGATGCATCAAAGACATATGTGGCATCTAAGAAGACGCATAGGCCTTTTCTTATGATATCTCAACGTGCTTCTTCTTCACATCATGCAAAATATAATTATGTGCCATATAGGTATGAGAAGAAACAAGTGATGCATACGCGACACTCATATCACAAAAATGCATCTAGATCACGTGACGTACATGCAAAACGAAATGCTTATCAGAAACCATACTACATGCATGATGGGATTCTTGGCCAAAGGCCAAACGCATTTGTCCCTAACATATATTATGTTGCCTTCTCATCACCTTTCTCACCTTTTGGAAGACCTAGAAAGGTCACCCAAATGTGGGTACCAAAAGGGACATTTTCAAAGGGTTGAATAAATAACCCTTACGAACGCACATATATGAAATGCATGATTTTTCTTTACAGGCATCTTTTGATTTGCTCTTCAAAATAAAGGGGGAGAAAAAGCATGATTTAAGGGGGAGAGAGAAAGACTAATTGCATAAATTAAGGGGGAGAGAGAAAGACTTTTATGCATAATTGAAGGGGGAGCGATAGGATTTAAATCATGTGCATAAGTTATTTTGAAAATCATCAAAAGGGGGAGATTGTAGAGAAAAGGGGGTTTGAGTGATTTTCAAATACATGATTTAAATGTGCACAAAAACGAGCATAAGATAAAACGTACATAAGATATACATGTATGCATGATACATTGCTATTACTTGCCTTATTTAGCTTATATATTATGTTGCCGTACTAACGAGGCATGAAGCGTTAAAGCTTACATCATATGGCAAATATTTGTTGTGTTTATGCTATTTTCAGGTGCCACCATTAATGAACTAAACTAGTTCATTAAGTGAAGTACTTAGTTTATTAAACTAAGTAGTTCATTAAAGGAAGCCACATTTGGAAAAGGCACAAAGGCAACAAAGCTAAGGAAGGAAAGTTTTATCCTCCTCCCCTCTTTAATGTGACACGCCATATACATATATATTACATATATTTTCAGATTTTTTGAAAAAGGCACATACACATGTATTCCAACGTACTACCGACACGTTATATATTTCACGTACGTATGTTAACGTCACACCACTATACTTAACTCATATTTATGAGTATATTCAGGTCTTATATCATATGATATAAGATATGGTGATGACAAATTAAATACGACACGATAAAAGGTTCTAAACCGAAATTTGTCGTATCGGGCGAATACCGAAACTTCGCCAACGTGTCACGTACTTGCCATAAATAAATGGCCAGCCCATATACATCAAAAATTGATGATAATTTCGTGATATACATGATATATTCAGCCAAAAATACTTTCCATGTTGGCATACACAAATTACTCCACATTTAGGCCAAAATGTGAAGATTCCAATTTTAATTTTGTCACATGTTAAAGGTACCACTTTAAACCAGCCAAGTGCTGAGATTTAAAGTATATATTATATATATTATGTATAACATAATATATATAACATGTGCAAAAGTTGGAATTTAAATTAGAGAAAAATCGGGTAATCGATAAATATCGAAAATTCGGCTTCCTACGCACTTAACATGGAACGTTTTTCTTGAACATCATGTGACACGTATCTAGACACTTTTTACATATAATATACATCTTAAAGTGTTCTAGAAAATTAAATTAAGGGCTGATTGGAATATTACATGTGTGTATTACTAAATGTGCACTATTTTACAAAGTTAGCAAAAATAAATTTCAGCACATGTACAAACACATTCCAACGTTACTACAGCTGAGATGGAGCACATGTGGAGCCTTGTTGGCATGTTGATTGGTCAAGGATCAATCATACAATGTTGAGAAATCAAAGAGAGAAGCTACAAAAGGTAAGTATTCAACATATACCTCTCTTATGTCACATGCTGAAAATTTCAGCATACTACACTTGCCTTGGCCGAATTCTTCATCATTAAGATAACATATTTTGTCAATTTTCATTAAAGGATTAAGTGAAGGAGTTATGGAAATGATTTGAATATTATGTAAGGTAATTAAGTGTGATATTTTACATATCACACATGCTGAAATTTTTCAGCATGTGTGAAGGTTGTGGTGGCCGAATTTTACACTCTTATTGTGTCCAAGTTCATTCTTCAATTGTTAGCAAGACTTACCATATATGATTGATTCATTTTTATGATAAAAATTCAAAGGAAAATGGTAAATAATCTGATTTTACTCCATAATGCACATGCTGAAAAATTCAGCATGGCAAGACACTTATTGGCCGATTTTATGGATTGAAAAAGGGGAGATTTCTTGTCTTGCAATTTATGATGAAATATTTGACTTATGGTATGATTTTATGATTGATATTGGCACATGTTTTAAGTGATTATTTCAGATTTTCCAAGTCATCAAATGATGACAACATTGAGCCAATAAAGAGGTGCCAAGTAAGCGAAGACTAAATGATGATCCAATAGAATGATGCCAAGTAAGCAAAGCATTATCACAATGATGTCTTACACTCTCTCAAGGACTTAAAAGACAATTTTCAAGAGGGGAGAAACCCTAGGAGGGGACGGCTGCACTTAAAAAGGAAAAGAAGAGAGCAAACAAAACAAGGCCAAGCATTGCAAAATCAAAGTGATCAAAAGCCTAGTTCTTCTTCTACATTCTCTCTTTCTTTCTTTCTTCTTGTAAAGCCTATTGTATTCATATTCTTTCAATCTTGAATAGGCTTGAGATAAACCACCATTCATACATCTTTGTAAAAGATTGATCAAGGTGTGATCAATCTTCATTCTTGCGAGGTGGTGGTGTTCGTGCAAATTGTATTCACTATACAAGGTTTGTAAAGGGTTGGAGTTAGGTGTAACTCTATCAACCCTGCGGTAAGGTGTACTGCGTGTGTGTGATTAGTGTGAACCAAGGAAGGTGTTCCTTGAAGACTGGAGTAGGTTGTTGATAACCGAACCAGTATAAAATTCTTGGTGTCATTTACTTTCAGCACTGATTTTCTGTTTCAGCACTGTTTACTGTTTTTAATCACGTTCGTAAAAATAGTAAACGAATTTCAAAAATTATGAAACTTTCAGAAAACATAGTCACACGTTCTAGGGTTCTTTTGGCGCAAGTTTCAACCCTTTTGGACAAGTATAAGTCATTCAAACGTCCAAAGTTCTGAGACTAGTGCAGTCTGATTTTCAGGCTTGCAAAGGTTGAGACTTTGATCGTATTTGACTAACTTCCCAAAAGAATTTTTCAAAACTGTTTCAACCCATTTAAATATAACATATAAGGGGTTAGTGGTTAAATTTTCAAAGCATTTGGAGTTGTGTACAAATTGGAATTAATTTTTCAAATCAGTGTATCGGTTCTGGCAGATTTGCGCAATCTGACCACCAACGAATTTTCAAGGGGTTAGAGGTTGAATTTAAATCTGAAATTTTTAGGAGATACTCATAACATCTGAGTCTAAGTTTTCTCCAAATTTCAGAATTTTTGAAGGCCTACAACCTAGTTTTCAAAACGTTTTAAAACTGGTCCTGAAAACAGAAACTGTTTTCAGAAGTTGGGTTTTTGGTTTTAAACAAATTTTAAAAACCACATTTTCCGCACCCACTATTCAACCCCCCCTTCTAGTGGTGCCTTGCAGATCCTACAATTGGTATCAGAGCGCAGGAACACTCGCAACAAAAGGATCCAGCGATCCTTGTGAGATGGCAACCACTAGCGACAAAACCGAGCAAGAAGGTATGTCAGGCCAAATGCCTCCACTATTTGGAATTGAGGTAAATTCTGATTCTGACTCGGATTCTGAACTATCTTATGATGATTTATATGTTGAATATCTTGAATTACATAAGTTTGCTAGAACTCTTGCAAAACAAAAGAAGCGATTAATTGAAGACAAGAAGATGTTAGAATCTTCTAACGAAAATCTTGTCGCTCAATTAAACGATTCTAGAGAAGAGTCATCACGCATCATTAATTCACTAAAGTCTGAGATTTCATCATTGACATCTGAGAACACTGAATTGAAATACGAGATTTCAAACTTGAAATCAATGAATTCGGATGTAGAGAAAAAGGTGAAACAATTTGATACGGGATCGAACATGCTAGATCACATCATTTCTTCTCAAAAGCATGATGGTGACAAAACCGGACTAGGATACGTTGAGAAAAGTAAGCCACAAAATAAACCAACTAAATTCATCCCATCTAAGAAAATAGATGCATCAAAGACATATGTGGCATCTAAGAAGACGCATAGGCCTTTTCTTATGATATCTCAACGTGTTTCTTCTTCACATCATGCAAAATATAATTATGTGCCATATAGGTATGAGAAGAAACAAGTGATGCATACGCGACACTCATATCACAAAAATGCATCTAGATCACGTGACGTACATGCAAAACGAAATGCTTATCAGAAACCATACTACATGCATGATGGGATTCTTGGCCAAAGGCCAAACGCATTTGTCCCTAACATATATTATGTTGCCTTCTCATCACCTTTCTCACCTTTTGGAAGACCTAGAAAGGTCACCCAAATGTGGGTACCAAAAGGGACATTTTCAAAGGGTTGAATAAATAACCCTTATGAACGCACATATATGAAATGCATGATTTTTCTTTACAGGCATCTTTTGATTTGCTTTTCAAAATAAAGGGGGAGAAAAAGCATGATTTAAGGGGGAGAGAGAAAGACTAATTGCATAAATTAAGGGGGAGAGAGAAAGACTTTTATGCATAATTGAAGGGGGAGCGATAGGATTTAAATCATGTGCATAAGTTATTTTGAAAATCATCAAAAGGGGGAGATTGTAGAGAAAAGGGGGTTTGAGTGATTTTCAAATACATGATTTAAATGTGCACAAAAACGAGCATAAGATAAAACGTACATAAGATATACATGTATGCATGATACATTGCTATTACTTGCCTTATTTAGCTTATATATTATGTTGCCGTACTAACGAGGCATGAAGCGTTAAAGCTTACATCATATGGCAAATATTTGTTGTGTTTATGCTATTTTCAGGTGCCACCATTAATGAACTAAACTAGTTCATTAAGTGAAGTACTTAATTTATTAAACTAAGTAGTTCATTAAAGGAAGCCACATTTGGAAAAGGCACAAAGGCAACAAAGCTAAGGAAGGAAAGTTTTATCCTCCTCCCCTCTTTAATGTGACATGCCATATACATATATATTACATATATTTTCAGATTTTTTGAAAAAGGCACATACACATGTATTCCAACGTACTACCGACACGTTATATATTTCACGTACGTATGTTAACGTCACACCACTATACTTAACTCATATTTATGAGTATATTCAGGTCTTATATCATATGATATAAGATATGGTGATGACAAATTAAATAGACACGATAAAAGGTTCTAAACCGAAATTTGTCGTATCGGGCGAATACCGAAACTTCGCCAACGTGTCACGTACTTGCCATAAATAAATGGCCAGCCCATATACATCAAAAATTGATGATAATTTCGTGATATACATGATATATTCAGCCAAAAATACTTTCCATGTTGGCACACACAAATTACTCCACATTTAGGCCAAAATGTGAAGATTCCAATTTTAATTTTGTCACATGTTAAAGGTACCACTTTAAACCAGCCAAGTGCTGAGATTTAAAGTATATATTATATATATTATGTATAACATAATATATATAACATGTGCAAAAGTTGGAATTTAAATTAGAGAAAAATCGGGTAATCGATAAATATCGAAAATTCGGTTTCCTACGCACTTAACATGGAACGTTTTTCTTGAACATCATGTGACACGTATCTAGACACTTTTTACATATAATATACATCTTAAAGTGTTCTAGAAAATTAAATTAAGGGCTGATTGGAATATTACATGTGTGTATTACTAAATGTGCACTATTTTACAAAGTTAGCAAAAATAAATTTCAGCACATGTACAAACACATTCCAACGTTACTACAGCTGAGATGGAGCACATGTGGAGCCTTGTTGGCATGTTGATTGGTCAAGGATCAATCATACAATGTTGAGAAATCAAAGAGAGAAGCTACAAAAGGTAAGTATTCAACATATACCTCTCTTATGTCACATGCTGAAAATTTCAGCATACTACACTTGCCTTGGCCGAATTCTTCATCATTAAGATAACATATTTTGTCAATTTTCATTAAAGGATTAAGTGAAGGAGTTATGGAAATGATTTGAATATTATGTAAGGTAATTAAGTGTGATATTTTACATATCACACATGCTGAAATTTTTCAGCATGTGTGAAGGTTGTGGTGGCCGAATTTTACACTCTTATTGTGTCCAAGTTCATTCTTCAATTGTTAGCAAGACTTACCATATATGATTGATTCATTTTTATGATAAAAATTCAAAGGAAAATGGTAAATAATCTGATTTTACTCCATAATGCACATGCTGAAAAATTCAGCATGGCAAGACACTTATTGGCCGATTTTATGGATTGAAAAAGGGGAGATTTCTTGTCTTGCAATTTATGATGAAATATTTGACTTATGGTATGATTTTATGATTGATATTGGCACATGTTTTAAGTGATTATTTCAGATTTTCCAAGTCATCAAATGATGACAACATTGAGCCAATAAAGAGGTGCCAAGTAAGCGAAGACTAAATGATGATCCAATAGAATGATGCCAAGTAAGCAAAGCATTATCACAATGATGTCTTACACTCTCTCAAGGACTTAAAAGACAATTTTCAAGAGGGGAGAAACCCTAGGAGGGGACGGCTGCACTTAAAAAGGAAAAGAAGAGAGCAAACAAAACAAGGCCAAGCATTGCAAAATCAAAGTGATCAAAAGCCTAGTTCTTCTTCTACATTCTCTCTTTCTTTCTTTCTTCTTGTAAAGCCTATTGTATTCATATTCTTTCAATCTTGAATAGGCTTGAGATAAACCACCATTCATACATCTTTGTAAAAGATTGATCAAGGTGTGATCAATCTTCATTCTTGCGAGGTGGTGGTGTTCGTGCAAATTGTATTCACTATACAAGGTTTGTAAAGGGTTGGAGTTAGGTGTAACTCTATCAACCCTGCGGTAAGGTGTACTGCGTGTGTGTGATTAGTGTGAACCAAGGAAGGTGTTCCTTGAAGACTGGAGTAGGTTGTTGATAACCGAACCAGTATAAAATTCTTGGTGTCATTTACTTTCAGCACTGATTTTCTGTTTCAGCACTGTTTACTGTTTTTAATCACGTTCGTAAAAATAGTAAACGAATTTCAAAAATTACGAAACTTTCAGAAAACATAGTCACACGTTCTAGGGTTCTTTTGGCGCAAGTTTCAACCCTTTTGGACAAGTATAAGTCATTCAAACGTCCAAATTTCTGAGACTAGTGCAGTCTGATTTTCAGGCTTGCAAAGGTTGAGACTTTGATCGTATTTGACTAACTTCCCAAAAGAATTTTTCAAAACTGTTTCAACCCATTTAAATATAACATATAAGGGGTTAGTGGTTAAATTTTCAAAGCATTTGGAGTTGTGTACAAATTGGAATTAATTTTTCAAATCAGTGTATCGGTTCTGGCAGATTTGCGCAATCTGACCACCAACGAATTTTCAAGGGGTTAGAGGTTGAATTTAAATCTGAAGTTTTTAGGAGATACTCATAACATCTGAGTCTAAGTTCTCTCCAAATTTCAGAATTTTTGAAGGCCTACAACCTAGTTTTCAAAACGTTTTAAAACTGGTCCTGAAAACAGAAACTGTTTTCAGAAGTTGGGTTTTTGGTTTTAAACAAATTTTAAAAACCACATTTTCCGCACCCACTATTCAACCCCCCTTCTAGTGGTGCCTTGCAGATCCTACACGTACGGGCCCCAGGCGACTTTGTTGTTGCATTCATGGCACGTGCATTTGCATTTAGAGTGGGTTGAGATGTACGGGTCTCAGACGCTCGAGTGGAGTGGATCATGATGTACGGGCCATGTGTACTCAGTTATGATGGATCATGGTGTACGTGCCATGGATACTCGGTTATGGTGGATCATGGTGTACGTGCCATGGGCATCGGTTATGGTGGATCGTGGTGTACGGGCCACGGGCATCGGTTGGGGTGGATCGTGGTGTACGGGCCACGGGCATCCGTAAGGGTGGATTGTAGTGTACGGGCTACAGGCATCCAGTCAATCCTGGGATCATCCATTGCATATAGGTCTAAGGGCATATTGCATGACATGATTCTTGTTGCGTGTGACACATTGATTGAGCATGCATCACGTACTTGCGCATTTTTATGTGGAGTGCTTTACTTACCATATTTACTTTATCTTATGCATGTTATCTTATCTTTATGTGCTATTTGGTTTTATCTTATATTTATATGCTATGTGGATTTATCTTATATTTACGTGCTATGTGGTTATATCATAACTATGTGCTATGTGGCTATATCATTTCGGTATGCACGTTTTGTATTGGTTTGAGGCGGGCATCTACTGGGTGATTTCTGTCACTCACCCCTACTTCCCAGGTGAGCCGGATGAGGACTACGAGCATTTCTTCGTTGAGGATGGGACGGACATAGCGGAGTGGGCTGGTTGGTAGCTGCATCTAGGTTACGAGAGGGTTCTGCAGCTGTTTGTGTTTACTTATACTTTGAGGATTTTTTCACAGACTTCTCTATTACTTTTATTACCAGAATTTTGATTCAGTAATGTAATGACGATTATTGGAGTTTAATTTAAGTTATGATTTACGTTTTCGCGAGAAAAATTTCTACGTCATTTCTGACATGTAAGAGATTAATGTGACGCCTTGTATTCTCCTTAGTGAGATACGACATGTGCACTGTTTCCGATGCTAGGGCTCGGGGGGGCTACAGTGGTGCATACTTGTCACGAGTACCATGATAAGTGTAACCATAACACAAGCAACCAAAGACCCGAAGATGCGAATAGGTTGGCAAACACCCCATTAGAAGTTCATATGGCGTTTTATTTTGAAGAAGAGTAACAGGAATATGATTAATAAGATAAACGGCAGTGAGAATACATTCCCCCCCAGAACATGATAGGTAAATGTGTGCATGAAAACGAAGAGCACGAGCTACCTCTAAAATATGACGATGTTTACGCTCCGCAACACCATTTTGTTGCGGAGTATAAACACAAGAAGTTTGGGCTTCTATACCCTGACCAACATAATAATCAAGGAGAGTGGCATGAGTAAATTTCAACCCATTGTCACTACGAATTCGTTTGGGCTTACATGAGGTGAGGTCCATATCCACTCAAAACCTTAAGGCAATGGGTGGTGGTACCTCATCCTCATATAAGCCATGCATTTTTTCTGAAATTAGCCAATGTGGGATTCTCAACACCCGCCCTCATGTGTCAACATGGCTTGACAGACACACGCGCCTTACAACCCGCCCTCAATCACAAACCACAAGCCAGGCATGAACATCTGGACTTAGGTGAGGAGAAACATTAAGTGGCCAACCATGGACCGGACAAGGGGTGAGTCCACATTTTAAAACTGTCTCTGATACCATTAAGAATTGTATATTTGGTTTTTGATAAATATATGCTTTACACTGTACACGTATATATAGGCGTCTTACTAATCAACTACTCCTATGATAAAGAGATAAAATATATCTACAAGTCTATCTACAGACAAGTCTATCTACAACAAAGTATCTTAACCAAATTATCATAACGAATTTATCCCAATACAAAATGCAGAGCTTATTTTGTCTCTTATTTAAGCACTCGGATCCATGGCAATGTTGATCTTCGATGTCCCTTCTTCAATAGCATTATCATGGATTTTGTATCCTATTTTTGGATATTCTCCACGAAGACGATGGTTTTCTTATTGTAGTTGTTCAATAGTTTGCTTGTTGTTGTGTGACGCTGGTTTAGTAATTGAAGGAACGAAGGTAAGTTTGAAGAGTTTAGCAAGGATATGTGAAATTGTTAAAAAAGTTTGTTATGTTCTAATTGAACACCGTGTACACCGTGTAGGGTGTTACACCCCAGTTTTGTAACAAAAATAATAATAATAATAATAATAATAATAATAATAATAATAATAATAATAATAATAATTAAGAAATGTTTTAATTGGAAAAGAAAACCAAGAGTTGTAATACAAGAAAAAAATGAAATGAATGATTTAAATAAAAAATGTAACTTCAGGAGATTGGGGGTTTCCCAACCCCATCAATTAAATCCAATTAATTATCATGAATACCACCTTATCCTTTTAAAATAAGAAAAATAATAAATAAATAAAATCTGTCAAATACCTTAAATACTTATTCACCCGTCAATATTCAAGAGATTTTTTTTCCTGCCGTTTCCCATTACCCCTTGACCCCTCACTTTCCTGCTATAAAGAAAAGAGTTCTTTTTTTTTTTGCTTTCCTGGAGACACCCATCTGCCGAAGCCTGGGAAGAAGAAAAGAAAACACAACTTTGGTTGTTCCCACCCAACCCCATCCGAGGAACCCTAGGAGGAAAAAGAGAATAGTTGTCTTCAATCCATCTCGAATTTATTTACGGTAAAGTATATGAATCAAGTAAGTAATCTTGACATATTTACTATGCTTTTGCAAAATCTATGTCTTTATTTTGGTATGTATAGCTTTACCTTCATAGATGGATTAATTTATATCCATATTTGTATGTATATGTATGACATGTGCCAATCTATATATATGTATACGTTACAAACTGGTGACTATTGCATTGTCATAAATTTGTCCTTTTGCATCGTACACACTAGATAGATACAGGATATGACTATAGTTTTAATAATAATAATAATAATAATAATAAAAGTGATTATTTCAATCTACTCAAATATCAGAATTCATAGTAAATTGCAATACGTAACCGATGTGGGATTTCAAATGTGGCTGAAATTGTGTACCAAATGCTGCTGCTGACCATGGGTTAATTGAAGGAAAAATAAATATAAATTGAATTGTGTTTTGAATGCATTAAAATTCACATGCAAATTGAATATATTTACGTTATGTGTGTTGTGTGAAATGTGCATAGGATGCATAAAGGTGGGCAGCCTTATTATTTAGGCATATTATCTATATGTGGGTGTGAAATATGTATATATGTATATCGTAAATTTGTGTAAACTTGAGATGCAGGTATTTTATGTAATTAGGTGCATATACGGAAAAAAATAAACAGGGGCTGAGAATATTTGCGCACATGAACTAATTGTTTTAAATAAGTCAAATTAACCTTTACTATTAGGTATTGATTTTTTTTACAATTGTTTAGATTCGAGCCTAGAAGAGAAGGAAGTGAATACCAGATTCGAGGTAAGTGGTCTATCTGTGCTTGTTATGTTGTCATGCATCAGAGGTAAGTGGTCTATCTGTGCTTGTTATGCTTATCGTACATCAGTGTGTTGTTTGCTGCATATCTGTAATTGGACTTTTTCTATATGCGGGTTGTAGGTATATGTGAGATAGGTATGTATAAATGAACTGGGAGTATGTATGGTTGTACGATCTCAATGCGTATTGCATGTGTATATGGATGTGTGGGGGTAGACATGCAAGTATATATGCACGTGTATGGGTGCGGGTATATATAGGAGCATGTCTGCGCCGGATTGTGGATTATGTGTGTGTTCGCTGACTCCACGTTACGGAGCGTGTGTTCGCTGACTCCACGTTACGGAGCGTGTGTTCGCTGACTCCACGTTACGGAGCGTGTGTTCGCTGACTCCACGTTACGGAGCGTGTGTTCGCTGACTCCACGTTACGGAGCGTGTGCGCTGACTCTACGTTATAGAGAGTGTGTTCGCTGACTCCACGTTACGGAGCGTGTGTTCGCTGACTCCACGTTACGGAGCGTGTGTTCGCTGACTCCACGTTACGGAGCGTGTGTTCGCTGACTCCACGTTACGGAGCGTGTGGCCCTATGAGGCGTGTGGTCTTACGGGACGTGTGGCCCTATGAGGCATGTGGTCCTACGGGACATGTGGCCCTATGAGGCGTGTGGCCCGACGGGGCGTGTGGCCTGACGAGGCGTGTGGTAGGATCACCTCGAGGTTCATGCATTGCACGGTAGAGATATGAGCATCGTGCGTAACATGACTTTTGTTGCGTGTGACACGTAGAGAAAGCATGCATCATGAAGTTGCGCATTATTATGTGGAGTGAATTACTTTCCGCAGTTTAGTTACTCGATTGACATGTGTGCTGATTTGTAAATATTATCTATAATTGTCTCTGTATGTATGATTTTCATAATGACTATAGATAGGTTGCTTACTGAGCCCGTTGATTTGGCTCACACCACCACTCACCAGTTTTGCAGGTGGGAGAAGTTGGATACGCTTACACAGGAGTTAGTATACCGTGAAGATCGAGACGGGAGATTTCTAGACTAAGGATATTCAGACGAGACTTTTGAGGGTTGGTTGAGACAATTGTTTCGATATTCGAGGTTTATGTATTTTCGAGATTAGTGTTTACATACATTTGACTATTGTAGTGATTTAGAAATTCTTAGACATTGTATTAATGGTGAAGATTATATTATCGGGGATTCTTAGTTATGACTTCCGGTGACATCGATTTACGTTATTGTGATGATGTGTAAATGAAGTGTATCGACACCTCGTATTCTCCTTAGTGAGATACGGCGAGTGAGTCATTTCGAGTACTAGGGCTCGGGACGGGTCACTACATAGGGTGATTATATAAGGAAGAAGCGTTTGAGGGAGGTGAAAGGTGGTTGTTATTGATACATTCACCGTATTGTTAACGTAAATCCTTGTAAATGAGAAGAAAAAATCTTTTGACGGCATTGAACATCGTGATCATGATGCATGCATTTATTTATTGGTTTCTTCGGTTAAGCAGGTTAAGCATGCACCGATTGTCGGTGATGAAGCCGGATCTTCACCAAGGGTCTAAATGACCTCAGAATAGCTCCGTCAGTTAACGTGAAAGATTTGTTAACTGGGAATTATGAATATGTAGCTGGAATAGCGCCAAATATCCTGCACAAAGAAGCACAGGTCAGAGGTCCTGGGGGGTTGACTCCGGGAAAAACCCTCCGACGCTCAAGTCTGTTTGGGCCATATTCACTGAGATTATAATTTAAAGGAGTGAGTTAGGAATTTCTCACAGTATTTGCCGAGGAGCAGAGTGTATGAATTTGGCTTTAGGGTCTGAAAGATTGAATTCTGGATCCCCTCCTTTGTCTTGGTCCGCTTGCCTTTATAGATCTCTTTCCAGATTTAAAACTCTGATGATAGCTTGGAGAAGACGCTTTGTTTAGAACAGAGAGCCTAAAGACATAATAGGTCTGTTGTGTGATCAATAGGTCTACTGATGTGATCAATAGGCCGGCCTGGTTGATGTGACCAAAAGGCCGATTGTTACAACCTTAGCTTGTTCAGAAAGAATACCCAGCTATAAGCACTATGTTTGAATTGCACCTCTGTCCAAGGGTCCCTCGAAGTATTATCGTGATGAGTCCATTCGCTGTGGTACACAACTGAACTCTGCCGAAGTGCGGGACTTGCTGTGGTACACAGCTGAACTTTGCCGAGGTGCATAACTTGGCTCTGTCCTGCTATAATAATCTCGGATTGTGGCATTTAGAATATAAATTGAAGTTGATGCCGAGGTACGAACCTTGGCATACTTTTTGGTGTTACGAGGGTGCTGCGTTGTCCTATTGAAGTGCATTCGATGCTGAATTGCCATATTTAAGCGCTGAATTGTTGAACTGCTGAACTGTAGTACTTGGAACGCTGAGCTACTGAAATTGAGTTGTTGATTGTTGTTGACTAACGGATGGTTCAATTATGGTTTATCATTTTCCCCTAGATTTTGTTGTGGCTGAGTTGAACTGCGAAGGCCAACAAATCTTGTTTTAATAGACCCGTGACGTGGTAATCCTTTATTGATTGTGCGGTTATCCCTCTGCTCCCGTCTTTAATGTAAGTGATAATTCCGATGCTCTATCATTACTTTTTCGGCAGTTCCGTTCTTCGAGGGGGGGAAACGCGTGAACTTTGCCTCTTCGTATTTCGAACGAAAAGTTGTGGTTTTTTGTTTTCCCTCACTTATAAATAGAAGAAACTCCTTTGATTCGTTCTTTTCTTCTTCCCTCATTCTACTCAGCTGATCATTTTGCTGCACTGCTGAATCGTTCTTCTACTTCTCCGAAGCTTTCCTTACTCCGGCTCCTTCAACCTTACGCCTTCAAAATCTTGTAAGCTTTCTTTCTTATGGCTTCGTCTTCTTTTTTCTTGAAATCCATAATTCCTTCCCCTTTGGTGCGTGACTCAATTTGTACCTTGAAAAGCAGCGACCTTTCTGAATTTTGTCAGCATTATAAGATCAACAGGAGTACGTTTGCTCCCATTCTTCCCCTTCCTCACCAAACTGCTAATAACCCTCCGACTGGAAGCAATTTATGAGGAGTTTTTTAGATCTGGCTTTAGTTTGCCCATTCCGGCCCCCCTACTCCAAATACTAGTCTGTTACAAACTTAGGCTTCCTCAAATAACTCCTAACGGGCTAAGGGTGATTCTTAGTTATCTGCTATATCTGAGAGCATCCGAGAAGAAATTCTCTTTTGCAGTTTTTAGGGAAATATTTGTATGCAGTCAAGAAGTTAGTTGGTATAACTTTGGTAGGAGATCTCTAAGTAGTGGAAGGTCTTTTGTCATAAACCTCCCCCTTCCTTCACAAGATCGGAAATAGATTTTCTTTTTTGTTAGAAATGTAGGATTACCCGAAGGAATCCCTTGGAATACTGGTATCATAGATAACAGGAGGCCGAGCGAGCAATTTCGCAACAAAGCCTCTCAAATGTTTCTTTCTCCCCGGGTTGTAGATTGGAGGAAAGTTAATAGACAAATTGTAGAGGTTGCTGACCTGGAACATTTGAGGCCGGAATATAATTTTCGACCTCTCATTCCCCTTGCTCTATGGATAGTTCGGGGTATATGGCAATATTTATGAATGTCTTTGACTGGTTTTGATGTTGCAGATAGGTGTTGACTATTTTGTTCCTTTGGTTTTTGTAGAAATCATGGTACGTGGAGCCCTTGAAAGGTTGAAGAAATTGGTCCCCCAAAAGAGAACATGGCCAAAATGTCAACCCTCCACTTCAGAACCTGTTTCTGTTAGTTCATCGTCTGAAGTGCAGACGCATCCAGGTAAAGTTTTTTCCAGCATCAATCTTGAATGTGCTTGTTTTTCATTATAATCATTTGAATATTTTCTTCCTTTCAGTTGAAATTCCAGAAAATCCTCCCTCAACCAAAAGCCAGGTTTCTGTTCCAATCTTAGCTCAACCTGGGGATGGGAATGGGGGAAGTGATGCTCCCATCCTCATCCCTTCATCTCCTGCGGATGAGGAGGTGAATGTACCTCCCCCACGTTGGGCTGCTGATGAGGCAGTGCCCTCTTTTGATCTTTTACATGAGACCCCCAAAGTAAACGCTTCTGGATCTTCTGAGGGGATAACATTGTTGGGAGAAACCTTTAAAGAGAAGGATCTCGAGAAGGAGCCTACCGGAGTAAACGCACCTGAGGGGGAATCCTCTGCGAAGAATATAACGGGGGGAACCTTCTTCTCGACCACAACGGGAGAAAAGGATGATAGAGTTTAGCTACAACAACTCTGCCGAAGATCCTGGAGTGGCTAAGGAATTGACAGAGATGTCGATACTTCCTAAAGACTAGCAGACATATGATAGTCTGGAATGGAATGATTCCTTCAACCTGTTTGTGAAAAATATGGCTCTGGTATGATTCTCCTCTGTTTCCCATCTTTCCTTTTGACCCTTCATGCTTCTCTTAACCGGTTTGATTTTTGCAGTATCGAGTTCAAGAATATATCATTCTTAGACGAGCTGAAGGGCTTCATTCCAGGTTCCTCAAAATTTGTGAGTCCAATGCCCACCTCAAGAAGGCCTGTGATGAGTTAACTGAGGCAGCAAAACCTAATAACACAAAGCTGTCCGGGCTGGAGGCTGAGGTGAGCAGTCTGAAGTCTCAAGTTGCTGCACTTGTTGAAGATAATTCTAAGCTTCAAACGTTAAAGCGGGACTCAGATTCCAAACTGACCTTACTTATGGAGGAGAACTCTAAACTCCAAGCTGAGAAGCGGGATTCTGATGCTAAGCTGACTGAAGCCAGGTCCCAGGTGACTGGACTAGAAGAAAAATTGGCCCACTCTGAGTTAATTTCTTATAAGGCTCAGGCCGAACTAGAATTCTATCAAAAGGAGCTTAATATTTTTGATCAAGTGTTGTCCAACAGCAGAGCTGAGCTAAACCAGCAACTGGAGGCTGAGAAGAAAAGCAAGGCTGATCTCATCCGTCAATTTGAAATTCAAGCTGAGGAGATAAAGAAAAATCCGTTACTGAGTTCAGACAATCCGAACTTTTTACCGGGAATTTTTTAAAGATTCAAGGTTCAGCAATCGCTGTTGGACAAACTTGGGCAATTGATGCGTGCTCCGAGATCTGCCCCGGTTTGGACAAGAAACATCCCCAAATTGCCGCGATGTACAATCCTGAGGCTGGAAGTTTACTTGAGAACCAACTAGACCAATTTCAAAGTGGAGCTGACCTCTGGGAGGGTGAAGAAACTGTAGAGTAGAATAGGATTTTCCCTGTAAATAACCGTAGTTGTAATAGATTTCGTCCTTAATGAAAATCCACTTTTCTCAACTTTTGTTTTTCGACTTTGGCTTCCTTAATTGTCTTTGTCTTCAGTATGTGAAGTCTTATTTGCTTCATTTCAATAGGGAATGCAAATATTTGTCTTCGGCTCTTGTAAAGTCTTGCTTACTCTTCCTGCAAGCGTTTGTCTTCAGCTTCACTTGCTCTATTTTAATATTTTGCAAGTATTTGTCTTCAGCTATGCCAAAAGAGTATCGTTGATATATAGATTATCTGCCGAAGTATTAAGCTTCAGCTTTTGTACTTGGCCATTCAGCTTTATCATGCCTTAATGAATCTTTAAAAGCGGGAAAGTCTTTGTCCCTTCTTTGTCAATACTCTCAGTTTTGCTGAGCTGAAATATTGGCGGACTTGTCTTCTTGTTGAGACTTGCTAAACTCCTCAATTCTGTTGAGGCGAAAATATAGGGAACTTATCCCGCTGTTGAGTTCTGCTCAACCTTCTCAGACCTGCCGAGGTAAGGATAATATTGAGATCTGCTCAACCTTCTCAGACCTGCTAAGGTGAAGATATAGGGAACTTATCCCGCTGTTGAGACCTGCTCAACCTCTCAGACATGCTGAGGTGAAGATATAGGGAACTTATCCCGCTGTTGAGACCTGCTCAACCTCTCAGACCTGCTGAGGTGAAGATATAGGGAACTTATCCCGCTGTTGAGACCTGCTCAACCTCTCAGACCTGCTGAGGTGAAGATATCGGGAACTTATCCCGCTGTTGAGACCTGCTCAACCTCTAAGACCTGCTGAGGTGAAGATATAGGGAACTTATCCCGCTGTTGAGACCTGCTCAACCTTCCAGACCTGCTGGGGTAAGAATATCGGGAAACCTGTCCCATCCTGCTGAGACCTGCTCAGCCTTCCAGACCTGCTGGGTAAAGATAATGTTGAGACCTGCTCAACCTTCCAGACCTGCTGGGGTAAGAATATCGGGAAACCTGTCCCATCCCGCTGAGACCTGCTCAGCCTTCCAGACCTGCTGGGTAAAGATAATGTTGAGACTTGCTCAACCTTCCAGACCTGCTGGGGTAAGAATATCGGGAAACCTGTCCCATCCTGCTGAGACCTGCTCAGTCTTCCAGACCTGTTGGGTAAAGATAATGTTGAGACCTGCTCAACCTTCCAGACCTGCTGGGGTAAGAATATCGGGAAACCTGTCCCATCCTGCTGAGACCTGCTCAGCCTTCCAGACCTGCTGGGTAAAGATAATGTTGAGACTTGCTCAACCTTCCAGACCTGCTGGGGTAAGAATATCGGGAAACCTGTCCCATCCTGCTGAGACCTGCTCAGCCTTCCAGACCTGCTGGGTAAAGATAATATTGAGACCTGCTCAACCTTCCAGACCTGCTGGGGTAAGAATATCGAAAAACCTGTCCCATCCTGCTGAGACCTGCTCAGCCTTCAGACATGCTGGGTAAAGATAATGTTGAGACCTGCTCAACCTTCTAGACCTGCTGGGGTATGCCCCCACTTTCGTTGTGGGTGATAGATAGGCATAAATTATTGATCCATGCACCATATGGTGACTTAACTTTCCTGGAAGAATGCCAAATAAGAATGTCCCGTTGAATACAAGAAACTGGTCCCTTGATAATCATAGGGTTGAGATAGAAGATAAGAAGAGATAAACTCTGATTCAATTGAATCAGAGACTGTTGCCGTTATATCAGCCTTATATACTCAGGAAACCGTATCCCCCTTTCATCAGAATCTGAGTCCTCATCACTTAGGAAACCTTGATGAGACCCCGGTTTACAACTCTCATCTGGAGGGGGTCTACCAAAGTCTAGCCTGTTGTGGAGCCTAGACCTCGGATTATAAAAACGCTGCAGATGTCCCAACTCGATAAGATGCTCAATCTCTTGTCCGAGCTGCCGACAATCTTCTGTATCATGCCCGATGTCATGATGATAAAGGCAGTATAATTGATGGTTTCTTTTGTGGACTGGTCCAGCCAGGGGCTGGGGTTCTTTTGCCAGAGATTTTTCCTCATGTAGGAAAGGATATGAGCTTTTGAAGCCAGCAAAGAGTTCCTTTCCATTCCTCGGCCTCCTAGCCGGATCTTAAAAGAGCACCTTTCCTGCAACAGTGCTTTGCCTTTATCATCAACTTTCCTGCCATGTTTGAAAGGCAGGGAAACTTTTTGATTGCATCTCAAGCTCTGGTGGCCAGGCTTTTGTTTTGATCGTCTTGTCCTGGCCATAAACTCAGCTTGACGCCTGGTACAGTAACCAGGCTGAGTAGGTGAATACTCCATGTGATCCAGTGGGTGAGAATTATTAGAACGGGACCCACTGGACTTGGCTGCAGATGCCTTCCCCTTCATTTCCTTCACTACAGCTTGGAAGACCTCTGGGTTTTGAGCTACATAACGAATGGCTAGAATGTACTCTTCATACGTGAAGGCAATAGGAGTTGAAGATTCTCCCGGCTCCGTGGAGCATTGATCAGTTTGTTGTTGAGAAGATCTTTGGCTCCTCCTGGATGTCATAGGTTGCTTGGACCCTTGACTGTCTTTTTTACTCATCTTTCTCTCAATAGCTTCCTAGTATAATTAGAAGAGTTCTGAGTAATCGTCAGAAAAACTTTGAGTAGCTGTTTTCTGGGTTAAGGGACTAAGGGGCCCTCCTTCTAGCGCCAAATGATGAAGCCGGATCTTCACCAAAGGTCTAAATGACCTCAGAATAGCTCTGTCAGTTAACGTGAAAGATTTGTTAACTGGGAATTATGAATATGTAGCTGGAATAGCGCCAAATATCATGCACAAAGAAGCACAGGTCAGAGGTCCCGGGGGGTTGATCCCGGGAAAAACCCTCCGACGCTCAAGTCAGTTTGGGCCATATCTCACTGAGATTATAATTTAAAGGAGTGAGTTAGGAATTTCTCACAGTATTTGCCGAGGAGCAGAGTGTATGAATTTGGCTTTAGGGTCTGAAAGATTGAATTCTGGATCCCCTCCTTTGTCTTGGTCCGCTTGCCTTTATAGATCTCTTTCCAGATTTAAAACTCTGATGATAGCTTGGAGAAGACGCTTTGTTTAGAACAGAGAGCCTAAAGACATAATAGGTCTGTTGTGTGATCAATAGGTCTACTGATGTGATCAATAGGTCGACTGATGTGATCAATAGGCCGGCCTGGTTGATGTGACCAAAAGGCCGATTGTTACAACCTTAGCTGCGTTGTCCTACTGAAGTGCATCCGATGCTGAATTGCCATATTTAAGCGCTGAATTGTTGAACTGTTGAACTGTAGTACTTGGAACGCTGAGCTACTGAAATTGAGTTGTTGATTGTTGTTGACTAACGGATGGTTCAATTATGGTTTATCAGTCGGCATAGAGAACACCAGGAAAAATTAGTTTCTTTGTTGAAGCAAGAGTAAAAAAAACACGTTCTCAGTGCACTAGGCTCATGCGTTTACACAGAGTCGGAGAAGGAGACGGATCGTTTCGCAATCTAATATACATAGTCTTACTTTACATTTTGTGTAAAAGGCAGTTTTCGTAATTCAAACCCGTAACCTTAATATTACAAAGAAATAACCTTATCAGTCAAAACTAGGGGAGATTACTAATTTGTCGACAGTGATTCTCATTTCAGCAAACAACCAAACCTAGTTCGTGGATGATAGACTTTTAGATAAACCTCATGCTTATCACCTCTTTGTTTCCCTTAAGCCGAGCAACATAATGTCATATATATTAACTTTCCCTCCTTATTAGTATGACATCTCTGCCCTTATAATGTCAAAGCCAACTTATTTTTCATACGCCAAATATAATCATCATGATGCTTCCTCACTCTCAAAAACGTGCCTATTTTTTTTTAGGTTGTAGAGACTGATATTATTTGATTGTACTATCACAACGTGTATTCTCTCTAATTATAAATACCCTAGTCATTAATATAAATAGTCGAATCCGTTGTGGAAGTTTTTCACGTAATTTACCACGTAAATTACGTGCCTTTATTAGTCTGGTAAAATAGTAATTCTGGACGACGAAAACTTTTGCTCTACATTGAACTTGACTCCATATGATCCATCAAGAAGTACATCATACTTGCTAAAATTCTTACACTAATTTATGATATGAACTAAGACAAAGCAAAGTCATCTTAAGGTTTGAATTGACAAAAAAACAAGAAACAGCTATAGAAACAGAGCAAGACCTCCTCCCTTCATATTTTTGTTATCCATTACTGCCACCTTCAACGACCACCGCCTGCTTCTTGTCTTTGATCAAATGGCCGCCACTGTCTACTCCAATCAGCTAGCTCTTTCATCCTTCTCTCCTTGTATCCATTGCCAACCCTCAACTCCCGCAGCCCCCCCCTCCCCCTCCTTGTTTGTCCCTTCCTCATACCCAGCCTCCAATAGAACAATCAAATTTCCAAGACAGCTCCAAAGCTCACATATTCCAACGAAATACTAAAACCCAGCAAATGAGGATATGGAAAAACAGAGCTGCAACATAGCAGCAAAAAGTAACAACTCAAACTTAAGATTTTTTTCCGATTTGGATTCAATAATGCATTTTCCCCCTAACACCATGGAAAATTATGATGTAACAACATATTTACGTTTCCCCTGAGGGTCGGTGGTAGATGGGAAGGGAACAAGGATGACAGAGCAAGCAAATTGGAAGACATGTCGGAGGCTATTTGATTGGAGAAGAAGAAACCTGTGGTCGTTCAAAGCAGAGGCAACGGATGAAGAAGATGAAGATGGAGGCAGTGAGAGAGGGGCGCGGTTGTAGCCGGCGGGGGAAGTAATTGCTGGGTATCTCTCTTATTGAGGGAAGTTCTTTTCATTTAAGTTAAAGGGATGAAATGGCTTTTGAACAATGCGGCGTCTTTTTCTTGTATTGGCATGGGACTTTGACATAGAAGTTAAGCGAATGGTATCCTCTCACTGCCGGTGAGGGTCCTCTTTCATCCAGCCTCACGTTTATTTCTGATCATTTTTTCATCTAGTCTTACCATCCTCTTCGCTATTAACATATTAATTTTCACTATCCTTTCTAAACAAGGAGATCTGGAATGGAAAGCTGTGCAATGGAATTGTCTCTACAATTTTCTCACCTAATCTCTCTCACCATTGTCTTTTTGAAATACATTAGAGAGGAAGAGTTGATGACATAATATTGGAAGAAGACGTCTTTTTGAAACACATTAGAGAGGAAGAATTGAGGACTTAGAATTAGAGATAATATTTCATCGCATTGGATCTAGGGGTGTTAAACGAACCGAACAATTCACAAACTGTTCGAATTCGATTCATATTTGGTTCGACATCATTCGTTAATTTAAATTAAACGAACCAAATTCAAACACCTATTTGAGTTTTTTTAATTAAAAGAGTCAAACTGTTCGCGAACTGTTTGATTCATTTAAACAGCTATATTGTTATCAAATCGATCTCGAACCAATATTAAAGCTCGTTTAGCTAAAAAAACCGAGCCAAATAATTCGTTTAGCTAAACAAATCCAAATTCAAAAACATAGTATTCAACTCTGCTCGGTTCGTTAACACCCCTAAATGGATCCCCATGTAGAATAGGGTACTAACTTTTGGGCAGAAGATCGAAGCCGCATATGTATTCCTCGAGTCAAAGCCATACTCAGTGACTCATATATTTCGTCAATCATAAACAGTTTCAAAACTTCAAAAATTGATAATTTTTCAAACCAGCAAGCAAAAGAACCATTGAGCTTACAAAGTATCCTTTTCACAGACAATATCCCAAACTTTTCCTTTTCAGAGACTTCAAACAAATGATTTGACAAACCACATGGACATCAGTTTCAGATACAATCACAAATTTCTACTGTTCCCTGACCATTAAATACCAATTGAAGCATTCTGTAACCCAAAGCTGAAGCAGTTTGCAATCAATAGCAAGCATATACAAGTTACTTCCAAATCAATCCAGGCCATTAGACATTTCATCTGAACACACGAAGGGAGTGATTCACACTCGTGAAGCCTCCATCAACCATCAAGTTATTCCCACTTATATATCGCGCTTCATCACTAGCTAAGAAAAGCACAGCATGAGCAACATCGCCCGCCGTCAAGTCTATGCCCTGCAGGTTCGCATGCTTACCAACAAATACTCGGAAACCATTTATAGCATCTTCAGTCCTCTCATCCTCATGTAAATGAGCCAAAGACAAGCTTGTTGGAACAGCGTAAGGCGATACACAGTTTACGCGTATATTATGATTACCTAGCTCAGCAGCTACATTTTTAGTGAGGCCTAAGACAGCATGCTTGGAACCTGTATATGCATGAGGCCCTAGGCCTCCAGTCGTGCTTGAAACACTAGACAGCGAAACAATTGACCCTTTCTTCAGTGGGATCATTATGCGAGCAGCATGTTTCATTCCCAAAAAGACACCTTTTACATTGATATCGAACACCTTCTCGAATGCAGAGAGCTCTGCATTACGAATATCTGAACAAGGAGGATCTGCTACCCCAGCATTGTTCACCATTATATCAAGTGAGCCAAACTTGTCAACAGTGTAGTCAACCGCGCGCCTGACATCTTCCTCGATTGTCACGTCACAATGCAGGTAACATACACGGTCATCACCAATAGTAGTAGATAAACGCTGCCCAAGTTCATCTTGAATATCAACAAAGCAGATCTTTGCACCATGCTTATGAAAAATACGCACAATGCTTTCCCCAATACCGGTTGCCCCTCCAGTAATGAGAGCTACTTTCCCATGTAACCTGCAGGTTAGAGATTAGATGAAATCACAAGAATACGAAAATGATCAAGTCCTTGAATTTGCCATTGTGAAAAGCGCACTTCAAGTTCATGGTTCATGTTGGGCAGTTTTCATCTTTACAATACTCAAATTCATGAAAAAGATATGGTATTCTCTCTCCCATCCCAAGCTACTGGACGAGACGAGTTGAGGAACCGCGAGGAGACAGAAGATGAAGCAACATCACACAACATGTCTTACCACAACATTGCACAATTGTTAAGCAAAAGACAAGCAATTCCCTTTTTGATACATTGACTGGAAACAAAATGAAGAGGCAGTGAGCAAGCATAAAGGATGGATTCAAATAAGAACAGCCTCCTCATTTTGGGAATCATCAGATATATCATTTACATCTTGGTAACAGCATCTTCAAGGCCCATGTTTTGATAAAAAAATTTCATGGTTATTTATTCTTTCCTCTGGTACTCTAGCCATTTTGATTTTGGGCTATGCAACTACAAAAATACTGGAACCCATTATCTTAGCAACCCAACTACACAAATAACTAGACTCAAAATTGATATGAGATGATTCAAGAAAAAATTTTAATCGGTTAAGCCTAATTCCACTTGAGAATTTCAAATCCTATGATCAAGTTTGTTTATGCAGGACTTGGTTCAAGCATGCACATGGTTTACTTCAATTAATAATCTCAACAACAATATTATCCCATTGCTTCAGAGGCTCGCGCCTATGGTGGGGTAATGAGGGGTCGGGCGTACGCAAACTTACCTATGTGTTGGAAACAGACAAAGTTTGTTTCTGGATAACCATGATGAACATTGCGTCAAGTTGTGTCGATTGACTACTACTTCACAATACAAGAAACGCATGCAACTTACTGAGTCATTTTACTCTATTCCATCATATTACAAAGCATGAGATTCCGTAACATGACAGTTTAGATTGTATATATGTATTCGCACATAACACACTAGCACATCATATCCCTATTTTTGTGTCATTTATGTAGGTATATATAGAGCCGGAGGTCTCAATGGAAGCAAACTCTCTATCCAGTGGGATAGAGATATTGTTTGCATGCCGCTCACCTCCCCCGACCCTAACGATAGCTTTTGTTGCCGTTGAGATATATTAGGTATGGTTGATTGATTGATATGTATTCACACACAGACATATAAGTATACTCGACCTAGCTGTAATTTCTAATCATATATGCATATTATCAAGGTTTGCTACTGGTACCAAACAACAGTACAGTGCATTGATTTCTTTTGGTACACTCCAGATTGCTTTACTTTTATAGACGAGGAAATATTGCCACTGTAATTTGTACGATAGATGCACCTTGAAAAAATTGTTTTCTTATAAACACCTTGGGCATTGTCTGTTTATTGTACTTTTTCATAGCCAAAATCCAGACTCTTTTTGAAGTGCTATGCTGAGAATATGTGATGTTTCTGAGCATATTGCAAGCTAGTTTCATTTGAAACTACGCAGCCCATTATGCAAGTTATGGCTTCAAATTATGGTTAATAGAAGTTTGGCCTAAAATTTACCGACCATAAAGATGTACGGGTGTAGAAGAACAGAATGGGTTTTAGCAAATGCCGAAGTTTTGGTTGTAGAAATAAAGAACTAGCCTTTATGATGTTTGCAGTTGCAGGAATTGCTACAAGTCTCCAAGGATTTATTCTCCAGTTGAAGTTCTACATGATATTTCGACCTGAACAACCCAAATTTTCGGGCTTCCCGTAAGAACCTCTTCAGTTGGAATTCATTTGGAATTTAAACCAGCTATGAACTCAAACTGTCAGCAGTTTCTAGGATAAGGTTAAGGTTGATGAACCTACATGTCAAGCTAAATCTTCAGCAGCAGCAGCAACAACATTACTCTATTGCCCACCTATGGCGGAATATGGAGGATCGGATGTACGTAACCATGCCCATATATTAGAAACACATAGAGGTTTTCCGATTACTCATAATGAAAATTGCGTCAAGCTGTGTTGATCAACTGCTACTTCACAATATAACAAGCGCAGCCAATTTACTGAGTCATTTTGTTTACTCCATCATATTCCAAAGTCAAATAAGAATGTATCCTTGACTCCATTACAAATGGAAATGAAGATCAACATTCTACTTTTAAGTTCAATTTTCTCTACCAGGTTGTTTCTCTTATTGTAAAAGATTTAAACGCCAAAAGTTTTCATGTCACCTATGGACTTTACTCTTCAGGCGCTGTGGAATGGCCATTTTATGTGATTTTTCACCCTATGTTGAAATGAGGCATATTTCTTGTGGGAACAACAAGAAGCGGGAAGCAAGTAACCAAAAGAAAGAAAGAAAAAACAACTTGAGATTATTAACAGGATAAACCTTCAAGATTTAATTATAATAACCAAAAAATTTACATTGTTGTGAACATCTAAAAAATGGAAAGCAAAAGAAGAATTTTTGAAACTATTTCCAGAAAGAAAAAAAAGTGAGCTGTACTCAAGCAAAAAGGGAAGAAATCAAGCAGATGTCCTTATTCTGAAGAGTACTGATCAAGTCAAAATTTGAAAGGCTTCTTCCCATGTTCTTTTTCATGAGCTCAGAAAAGCAAATTAAAAGATGCAGGAATCCTGTGTTTTCATAAGAATATTTTGTCAGACAATCAAAACAAACCACGAGAAGTCACCAGGGCACTGAGAAATTGAGAAACACGGCGTTTTCTAATATTCTTGCCACTAACATTCTCCTTTCATCTAGCACTAGAACAAAAAAGGCATTCCCGGTACACTAGGCTCCCGCGTTTGAGCAGGGTCGGGGGAGGGACCGGATGGCTTCGGGATCTGATGTACGCAGCCTTACCCTACACTTTGTGCAAGAGGCTGTTTCCGTGGCTCGAGAAGGTCACAAAGCAGCAGCCTTCAAAGTTATGTAGAACTCATCTAGAATGAGATATTCATCCTTCACAGACGCCCCTAATAATAGTTCCTAATCAGAATACTTAAAGCTGGTATCACTGACAAGTCCAATACAAACAGAATACCTAAGTTCCTAGGAGAGGTTCTAGTTTTGATATGCTTAGACACAATATGTCCCCTATTAGGGAAAACAGGATAATTCTGATGGTTGGAGAAGTTATGAACATACAGGACACCTAGGTGTATCTTTAGTTAAAAAGTTTATTCAAGTAACCATGCTTCAATACTTGTAACAATGAAGGGCATAAATAAGAAACAAAATTAACAAGAGAAAAAACATCATACTAAGACAGGAGAGATCTGTCATATCCACTGTTGCAAATCTTGAGACTTCCCCTTTTCCTCGCAAATAAATTTCAAGGGATTTATTCACTATGAAGGAAAGAACAAGAAGATTGAGACAGGCTCCCTCTAAAGTAAGTATAAAATGTCCTCACAGAGAAAAACATTGCATTTTAAGGCTTTACTCTTTTCCTCTTCAAAAGAAAAGGGGGCTTCGGAGACGCATGGCAGTGTACTAATAGACTACATCAGGAAATCAACTAGCTCTTTCAAATACACCATATCGATTTCAAACATAGAAAAAAGTAAGGATTAGTTTGGGAGGGTTTTCAACTTTCAACCATATTTGTGGCAAGAGTTTCAGAACTCTAGTGCATTTCACACTAGATAGCAGAGAAAACCTACTTCTGGGAAGCAAACAAGTTAGCATTAAGCATTTAGCCCTCGACATCGTAAACAATGAAAATTATCCCAGTAAGGACACTCTGAAGTCTAAGATAATATTCAGAATCACATACCTAAAAGATTCTGCCATTCTTTTCCTTGTCAAAAATCAACATCAAGATTCCTTCAATTTTCAGACTCCAAAAGCAGGTTTTCAGATACCCCCAAGATTTGCCTTTAATGTTTCTCTCACAACTCATTTTATTAAGCTTCCTTTGAACTAGATCGAATGATAAAAACTATCCAATCCCTTGATATGATAGAGCCAAACTAGTTGAGTAGAAAATTATGTCAATTGAGCAAACTACAATGTGGATTTAATTTCTGAACAAACAAGATCCTCACCTTCTATATCCCATGGCGAAGATTTAGATCCATCATTACAAATCAAACCTCCATAAAACTTATACAGTTCTCAGTTTGTAATCATAGTCCAAAAGTCAAGGAAGATTCAAAGATTTAGTAGGAAAAAAAGACCCATTCCCTTAATATACAAGATCTACAAAAAGAGTACTTTGCTATTACAAAACAAAAAGACCGAAGTATATTTCTGATATTAATATGGAAGTGAGTTCAGCTTTCATTCCTAGAACTTTTGTCAAGAAATAAGAATCCATTCTTCCTCAATACAGCATCCTTGCATCCTAGAATTTGTCAAATCATGTTCTCTAGATCAGTTTAAATCTCAACTTAGATAAGTTCTGTCACAACAAGTCAATGCACCAGAACAAATACAGACCGGATTTGTGTTTTCTCCTACGAATTGGTCAGGGTGTGGGTGACTGAAAACTGCATGGAACATAGCCATTTCTAAGGTTGGCGCAATCCCAGAGCACATAAAGCCATCTGATCTCCTGCCTTTACAGAGACCTGAAGCCTTTTAAGTACAATGTCACTGTGGCAATTGAACACCACAGGAAATACCTCATGAACCTAACGCAGCTATCTTCCCAATGCCACACCAAAACCAAAAAAAAAAAGGTCAAAAAAGCTACAAAGGCATAGTCCAGTTGGTACTCGGATTGAGATTTGCTCCAAGAGGTTAAGAGTTCGAATTCCAAGACACGCACAGTGTGGATGCTCCACTACTGCTAGGCCGAAAACTTAGTTTCCGGGGGCACCTTGTGTGAGTAACAAGGTAAGTCCTCGTCCAAGCTACGCTGAGCTCCTGATTTACATCATTCACGATGTTCTTTGAAGGTATGTCGGTAGAACATCCGGAGTAAAGGATTTCACCTTTTGTTCCATATGCTTCTTACCTTGGGGGAGGGGGTTGGTACCAGGAAGGTACCTCTTGTCCCACCTCAAAAAAAAAAAATTTAAAATTTGGAAAGGTTTTGGAACTTGAGTCCTTAAGATAAAGGAAATACTACCAATGGACAAAGAGTTTTTAAAAGAAATTAAAAAAAAAAATTTGTGTTCTGTAATAGTACAACTTTAGTCAAACATTTTGGAGGAAAAAAGTCTTAGACTGTAAAAGTTGACATCTAATAATACCAGGCACCCATATAGCATCTGATCCATGTCTCACTCTCTCCTCTCTCCACTGTCCACCCCCTCCCCCGTCCCCTACTCCCCACCCCCACACACAGCCCACCATCACAAAAACCGCGGGAAAATAAAGCAAGAAGCACAAACATTAAAATCTGTCAAAATACATAAAAGAATAGGCTTGATTAACAAAAGCTCAGGAGAAACATAGCTATTCAGCAACAAGAACACAAAACAGAGAACACAGGCTGGTTGCTTCCAAAAATGAGTAGAAATAAGTGTACCTTTGGGAGGGAGGAGGCGAATCGTCAGAAGTCGTTGCCATCGTAAATACCACCAACCACTTCAATTATTCTTCTTTCTCCTTCTTCTACCAGGAAATAAGCAAATGGTGGAGAAGTTGACCGGCGTGATGAGGTCGGTGATTTTGTTTCAAACTAAATGACAAGAAAAGGAATGACGCTTTTTCCTATGTTGCAATCTCATCTGGGAAGATCTCATTTGCTCTAATATCTTTCATTAATATCCGCTGTCGGAACCCCAAAAAAATTATATATATATATATATGTATGTATATATATATATATATATATATATATATATATCACTTCTTTCTTTTTTGATTTACTCTAAGATTTTTGGATTATATATTTAATTACTTATATGATTCATATAGTTTTCTTCAAATAACAAACCAAAGATAAAATATGGATAATAAGCAAAAGAGTTTTATTTTCTTAAATTTTTGACATGTAAAACTCAGACAACATTGTTAAGATGGAGGACTATTGTATTTTTGTCTCATGTATTTTCTTTTTTAATTTTTTTGTCCTTTACATTTGAAAATTTTGCTGTGAAAATTTTAAATGAGATAAATTATTAGAGAAACTTAGATTCCTCCCTTTTTCACTGGTACTCCTCCCTCTAAAATTATTGTCCTAGTTAGACTTGAATGTAAGTTAAAAAATCAAAACATTTTACTCACTCTTCATATTCGAACATTTAATTAGTTAATTGAGGTAAAATCAAAAAATTATGTAAATTTTAGTTAAAATGATAATATAAAAACTTTGACTGCTAATATATTACTATTTTTAGAAACTATAACAATATTTTTATGACAGGAGGAGTAATAGAGTTAGTAGACATCATCTTTTTAAATTATTTATTGTTTAAATTCTGATATATAATACGTAATCTGTAGAGTATTTTTAATAAAAAAAATTACCTAAGTATATATATTTGTCCGAAATGATTTCAGGTAGAATCGTGTTTGAAATCATTTCAAACAATCTTTCTTTTGTTTTCCTTGTAGAGTATAAATGTGTAATTTTATTAAAAGAACACGCATTTTAAGACGTGGGGTATGCACTTTATAGTTAAAAAAACTATATAATTTCATATATTTAAAGAAAAAATAGAAAGGGGTACATTTTACGATGAATATCGTTTGCCTAGTCAGTAAAAAATATCAAGATGTACAAAATTATTATTTGGCTGAACAGCAATATAAAAAAAGAGAATCATACTAAAAGTTTGGATTTAAAATGTTTGTAACTTGTACGCAAATTTTGAAAATTATTCAATAAAATGCATTTTATATTTTTGCATTTTTTACAAAGCTTTCTAGACCAAATTGTCGGAAGCCTCCAAGTTGGGAGTTTAAACTCTTTTTTAGTTTGCATGAAAAAAAGGATTGGTTGACATGATGATTAGAACATGCGAATATGACGGGATCCTTTCACAACAAAAGTCTCACCGCACTCTTCACCGTGTGACATGTGACAGCAGGAGAGTGGTGATGCTAGATGAGGGTCACCTGCATCTAGCTTCACCAACTCCTACTACCACGTGTCGAATGGTGGGCAGTAAGGTAGAGGGAAAAACGGGTAGGAGATCCCGTCTCGAATATGACATTTGTATTTCTATTTACTAAATTCTTTCACTAACATATTAGAACATTATATTATATTCTTTATTATTGTATCATCTATGTAGGTATATATAGAGTTAGGGTCTCTCTGGAAGCAAACTCTCTATCTTTTGAAATGGAGTAATTGTTTGTTTGCCTCTCACCTTCCACATACTTTAACGAAAAATTTTGATGTTATGGCATATACTGTATATGTGTTGTTGTATTTTTTTCTTGATTAAAACCCAAAAAAAATACAAAAGGACAGGGGGGCATGCAAATAGCTTGACATCAGGGTTGGGATCTCCTCGCCCCCACTTTTCTCACCTCCTTTGTAACCACGCGACACGTGGCAGCAAGGGGGTGGTGAGGCTAGATGCAGGTGACCCTCATTTAGCCTCACCATCCCCCTTTGCTGATACGTGTCGTGCGGTCACGCGTCACCGCATCCTCCTTGTGGTGAGAGGATCCTATCCCTTGACATCACGTGGTAAAGTCTACCGGAGTCGGTGGTCAACTGGTCCCTCCCTGTCCTTTAAATATCATTTCCTACTTTTCTTCAAACTAAAACCACCCCTTAGCCTTTACGTGATTAAGATGGAAACCATTTCCACCACTTTTTGTTATTATTATTTAAAGGTTTTGTTTCAATATTTTTGTTTCTTGATTTTTTTTATAAAAAAATGGAAAATACAAAAGGGCAGGCGGGCATGCAAATAGCCGACATCACGTGGTAAAGTCTGGGATGGGATCTCCTCACCTCACTTTTCCTCACTCCACTCATGACTTCGTGACACGTGGCAGCAGGGTAGGGTGGTGAGGCTAGATGCGGATGACCCTCATCTAGCTTCACCACCCTCTTTTGCTGCCACGTGTCGTGCGGTGATGCGTGCGGTGAGAAAAAGTGGGTGAGGAGATCTTATCCCGTAAAGTCTTCCGTAGTCGGTGGTCAACTGGTCCCTCCCGTCTTTTAAATATCATTTCCTACTTTTTTTTTAAAGTAAAACCACCCCTGAGCCTTTACGTGATAAAGATGGATACCATGTCCACCACTTTTTGTTATTATTATTAGGAAAAATCACATTTTGTCCTTATGTGATTTGGCCAATCAATCGTTTGCCTTTCTTATGTTTGAAATTACATACTGTGTTTTTGGACTGATTGTGAAACATTTTCAGAGAAAAACCACAGAAAATCATTTAAAAATTAAGGGTATTTCGGTCATTTCATATTTCTCATCTCTTACCTCCAACCTCCACTTTCTAACCTCTATTTCTATCATCCTTCCATACCTTATGTTTGTAATTACCTCCATTTCCACCGCCATTACAACCTCTATTTCTACTTGTTAGTTTTAAACATATCTTTGCATAAATAGACACCGTTACGACTGACTTTTTTAGAAAGCCACTTGTTAGTTTTAAAGTGAGGGTAGGTCTTGAAGCAAATAGTAATGTTGCTTTTTGGAAACTTAAGGTCAGAGGTTCGAGCTGCAAAAACAGCATCTCGCACAAAGGGTAAGGCGCTGCTGCGTACATCAGATAGCTAAACGATCCGGTCTCATCCCGAACCCTACACAAACGCAAGAGCCTAATGCATCGAGAATACTCTTTTTACGTGTTAGTTTTGAAGTCAAGTAGGGAATCATATATAATTATCAGATTTAACTTGATAAAAATAATCTCGTCATTATGAATTTTAAGGTAAATAGATCAAATTATAGAATGATTGAACTATAAATTTAGTTTATGCATTCCAACCAACACGAGCCTAAGGATTGAACTTTGCCAATTTCAATCAATTGAATGCTACGGTGGCTCTCTTTAACAATGAGAGCTTGAAAACATTTACAAAGAGAATGAATTTGGATTTTATTAAACATTTATAGTCAATTAGCCTCGTCTAACACATAAGTATGGTTACACATATCCGACCTTCTCATACTTCTTCATAAATGAAAATCTCTAAGATAATGAGGTAATGTTGTTGTTCTTGATTCTCGGCTAAATGTTTGAGTTGATTGAAATGCTCTAAGTAAGTTCAACCCTCATACAGTTTCATTTATAATGCATAAACAAAAATTTGTAGTCCACGAACTATCCTCATTCAGTTCAAGACTCTTCCATTACCTTGTAGGATATATACGTTGTATGATATGTCACATGTTGAAAACAAGATACGATAAAAAAGCATTTTGTAACTTTTATCGACTATTGCATTAAATATTGTTATTTAAAAACAAGTATTTTGTAATTTTTATCAACGGTTGCATTAAATATTGTTATTTTTTTTTAAATAGCAAATGCGAGTTCTTTGACGATTTCAAATAATATAAGAGTGAAGTTAGAGAATCAACTTACTAAACGAATAAAAGCTATTCGTATTGATCTAGGTTGAAAATATGAAACCCGGGTCTCCTGGTACTGCTGAAAGCAAAAACCTTACCTTGAAGGATATGATAGACTATATTGATAAAGTTTGGATTTACTTCAAAACTTATGAGGGAAAGCTATACTTTCTGCCAATGTCATTCTAAACAGAATACATGTAAGAGTTTTGGAAATGCTATAAACCTAATTACAAATACTTGAAAGTGTTGGAGTGTTTGGAAAAGGTAGCAATACCTAAACCGAGACAAGTAATATCAGCCCTTAAACGATTTATTGCATATTCATTAGATATGCTACTAACATTAATGCTAATCATTTTTTTGTGCATAAACAAGACATTCTTGAGGTAAATAAAAATGTCATCTTTGAATTAAGAAATACAGTGTTCTTTGAAGATGCCTTTCGGAGAAAAAAAAAACAACGGAGAGGCAAGTTCTAATAAAGGAACGCAAGAGACCACCTCATAAGACACTGAGTAGACGTGTTAAAGCAAGTGAGCTAGAAACTCAAAATATTTCAAATCAGATTTTCTCATCTAATAGGGTAGAAAACGAGCCAAGGACATTTGTTGAGGTGATGTCCACTCCATAAGTTCCCTTCTAAAAGGAGGCAATAAACAGTAAAATACAATTTAATCTTCAAGAATGACACTTGAGAGTTAGTTAATCTTCTACTGAAAAATAAATCATCTGGTTGTAAGTGGACATTTAAAAGAAACTAAAAGAAGATGAATTTATTGACAAGTACAAAGGCCATGTTAGTAACCAAATGCTATTGACAAGAAGAAGGTCTTGACTTTTTTGAGACCTACTCACCAGTAACGAGAATTACATCTATAAGGGTTTTAGTTGGTATTGCAGTAGTTTACAATTTAGAAATCCATCAACTAGATGTTAAGAATGTCTTCCTAAACAATAAGTTGGAAAAGGAAATGTACATGGAGCAACCCGAAGGTTTCGTTGTCTCAAGACAAGAAAAGAAAATGTGTAGACTTGTTAAGTTCTTATATAGGCCTGAACAATCGCCTAAACAGTGGAACTTGAAGTTAAACAAAGCTATGGTTTTAAACGACGTCAAGATCAATGAGTGTGACAAATGAGTTTGTATCAAAAACACGTTGGATGCTTATGTAATTGTGTGATATATAGACGACATATTAATCATGGGCATTGCTCATTATATAATCATGAGCACCAAAATAATATTGACACGAAACTTCGATATGAAAGATATGAGAGTTGTAACATCATTTCAAGGATTAGAATTTCTAAAGTGACTGATGGACTTGTTTAGTCATAAACTCAATGCACTTAATATGTTCTGAAAAGATTCAATATGTTTGATGAAAAACCAATGAAAACTCAAATTGACTTAAATTTACACTTAAGGAAAAACCGAGAGAAACCAGTAGCACAATTTAAGTATTTACTGGTAATAGGAAATCTGATATACATAACAACTTGTACTGCTGCTTTTCTAGATACACATTATTAATCAAATTTGAAACCTAATGCTTCCACTGCAAATGAAGCTCTTTGTTTTGACAGTAGTTTGCAACTCTATCCCCAACGGATCCAACTTACATAGGTGGGAGTTAACGGGATTGGTCATGCATTTCCACAAAAAAGTTGACATAGTTGCCATTTCTTCTCTGAATGTCCATGGTTTCGAAGGTTCGATGTTCTTTTGAGACGGGTTAAAAGTGAATTGGGGCTCATAGCGACCTAGAAGAATGTGCATCGACAGAAATTGACTCAATGCAATAATTCTTTCGGTTAATTTTTGCACCTCTTTAACGTTACGTGGTGGATGCATAACCCTTAAAGCTTCAACTTTATTGGGGTTAGCCTAGATCCCCTTATTTGGAGACCATCATCATAGATTCTCTCAGGATGATGAATACTTCCCTCAAGTTTTGAATATACGTATCAAGAATGCTGTTCTTGATGAGCATGTCGTCAAGGTAGACCTCCATAATCTGACCGATTTGGTTCTTAAATAAGGAATTTACTAGTCTCTAGTATGTGGATCATGTATTTTTCAGTCCAAATGGCATGTTAACATAGTAATAGGTACCTTCATTGTTGATGAAGGATGTTTTATCCTGATCTTCCTTGATCATGGAAATTTGATGATAACTCTTGAAGGGGTCGAGGAAGTCAAAGACTTTATATCCCACTGTTGAATCCACGAGCCTACCTATCTTTTGCAGGAGATAACAATCTTTTAGGCACGCCTTGTTCAAGTCAGCATAGCCTATACACATTCTCCATGACTCATCCGTTTGGATTCCACCAGGGGATTCGTCAGCTAGGCTGGATAGAGAACTTCAATTATGAACTTAACAGCCAGGAACTTGTCAACCTCCTCAGCGATTACCTTGTTTCTCTCAGGAGCAAAATTTTTCTTTTTCGACTTGACGGGCTTTACACTAGGATCAATGTTGAGCTTGTGCTTAACGAGGGTCGTCGGGATGCCTGACATATCCTCGGCCATCCAAGCGAAGATAATCGTAAACTCCCTTGACAAATCTTGCAGCTGGGTCAGCAACTTGGCCTGCATCTAGAACCCAATCTCGATCACATTTTTAGGCTGGTTAGGATTAACAACGAAATCATAGACCGCGTCGTCAGACTCCAGCTTTTCCTCAGCCAGAGGGGCAATGTCATCAAGACTGACTTGCTACACCGCTAGCTTGTCTTTCATTGCAATTGCGTAGCAGCAGCAAGCCACTTGTAAACCACCATGATAGTTACCACTCCATCATGGGAGGGGAACTTCATGCTAATGTACAAGGGTGACACAACTGCCCCTAGAGTCATTAAGGCTGGCCTGCCGAGAAAGATGTTGTAGACTGGCCTTTCCTTTATAACCACAAAATCTACCCACAAGTGACGACACTTAGGATATTTTTTTGAGAGTGACAGACAGTAACCAGATCTGCTGGCTGCACCGCCGCACAAGAAAACCAAACAAAAAAGTTGACACCAGACACAGCTGACTGTTTTGCAGCCCAAGCTGTTGGTAGAAGCTATAATAAATGATGTTAGCCGCACAACCCCGTGTCAGCATACACGCGATCTGCCTCCACCGTATTATTAGGTGCAAGGTCAATAAGGTGGTCAATTACTAAGTCGGTATTATCGTGCCCTACAGGGATGTGATCGTTTGGGTCGTAAGTTAATTCTTGAGATAACTTTGACTTTTTTGAGGGCGATTCAGCCAAATTTCTGTCAACCCCTGACTCTAGCTTTGCCTCGTGTAGAGCAGTGCCACCAGAGATGGTGTAAATTATGACATTGACTTAGGGCTGACCTGGAACTTCATTGTAGAGGGGAAGGGGAGTAAAGGCAGACCCAAATGTTGAGAAATATGTTTGGATAATTTTCAAAGTCATGATTTTAAGTGGTGAATACTTAAAAATGTCACACATGGTGTTATATGTGATTAAAAGTTGAAAAAGTTGACATCGATCTCTCAGGTTGTTGCACATCGATCGATCTATGTACATAGATCTCTCACATCGATCGATCTATGTAAGGCAGAAAAGTTTAAGACCTTTCTATGAGACATCGATCTCTAAACCTGAGACACATCGATCGATCGATGTACATCGAACCCTCACTTCGATCGATCGATGTAGGTCAGAGGCAAACTCCGAAACTTTCTGTGAGACATCGATCTCTGAAGCTGAGGACTTCGATCGATCGATGTCTAGGGTTTTTAGCAATAATTTTCTAAAATGTGTTAAAATGATTGTTTTCATTTGTATGTGAATTATACATGTTCATTATGTTATTATTACATGTTTTTGGTGATTATTATTGTTTTGTGACTAACGTGCCTCGGAAGTTTCTACAACTTACCAAAAAGGGTAAAATTTGTATTTTGAGTTTTGTAGGAACATCACATGATGAAAATGTTTCAAGGATGTATTCTCATCCTATTTATCATGACAAAGGTGGAATTGTGATTATTTCTGACCATCGGGGTCATTTCTGGAGTTTTCTCACACCAGGGGTATTTTGGTCATTTCACACCCCTGAGGGTATTTTTGGTATTTTCACTCAAGAAATCTCTTGAGCATTTGAAGATAATCTGGTGATCTTATATCTTATTCTCTCAACCGATGATATTATTGATTATAGCTGGATATGTGACGATTTGAGATGTCACATTCTATTTTTTCTTGAAGATCCTCTTATATATGTTATAAGAGAACATTTATCATCATTATTCAGAGATATTAAAGGTGTCAAAGGTGTGGAAATTATCTCAACATATAAGAAGAAATATTGGGGAATTTCGGTGCTACACGTTGACATAATCTTGTCAATGGTTATCTATTTATTTCTTCTTCAAAAATCTGAGTTGCTACACATATATATGTTGAAAAACGTTTATGTTCAGTTGTATATGATGGTGTATTCATTTTGTGAGTTAGAGACAAGTGGACCAACCAAAAAGGAGTTAGTTGGCAAAATTGCCAACTTAGAAATTTCAAAAAGTGTCCAACGGCTATGGCCTTTCTTGATGTATTTTCAGCAGATTTTTGAAGTCAAATGAAGACTTCACATGTCCTATTAAGGTGCTTGAAGTTGGGGATAATTTGGTGGTATTATCCTTCCTTATTTTATTAAAAAAAATCAAGAAGAATTTTTGTAAAATTCTTGGTAGCCAACGGCTACTTCATATTTTTGGAGCTGAAATTTGATTTTGAAATGGTCTTCTCCCACATGCCTATTTTCAAGACTAGAAGTTGAGGTATTCTTGTGGCATTATCCTTCTTATTATCTACATTTTACAAAGGATAAATGAGACTATGCCAAGGTGTTAAATTCGGCCAACAAGTTGATGCCAAGGTGGACCAATCATTGTGTTTTATTTTGCCAAGTGTACAAACCCAACCAATGATGAGAAGACATTTGGAGTCGATGATGAAGATGATGACACATTGGCATTCTTATCTTCAAGGCTCAAATCACACTATAAATAGAGGCAATGGTGAAGAAGATGAAACTCACTTGAAGCTCACAAGCATTTGTTGAATTGTCTAGCTTTCATCTTCATCTTGTTGTTGTTGTTGTTTTATTCATTGTAGCAAAGGTGTTCTTGTTGTATTGTGGTGAGCTACAAGCCTCTTGAGCTTCATTTGTAAGATTGATTGGCCATCTTTATAAGGCTACATCAATAGGTGTTAGAGGAGTTGCAGCTAAGTGTTGCTTAGAAGGTGATTATCCAAGTCTTGAGTAGGGTTGGTGTATAACCCAAGAATCAAGCTTGGCTCTTGTTGTAAGGTGTTCATTTGATAGTGAAATCCAAGAAAAGGTGTTCCTTGGGACTGGAGTAGGTCACATTGACCGAACCAAGATAAATCCTCGGTGTTCTTCACTTGTTTATTTGTTTCTGTTTTCTGCCCGTTTTTGACTGCAGTTTTCATCCAACTTCACATAATTTGAAAAAATAGCTAAACATTTTCAAAATTCGTGATTTTTGGTGGAGTTATACTTCAGACTGTTAGCTTTCATTTGCAACAAGAATCACTTGATTTGAGCAAGGGAAAGTTAGTCTTTCAGTCTTTGCAAGATAACTGCTCCATTCTGGCTGCAATCTGACCAGTTTTGAGAAAACTTAAATTCTATATTTTTAAAGAATTGTTTAAGGTCAGGGCCTTTTGGAAACTTCATCTACACATCCTAAGGAGTGTTTTGATATAAATAGCAACCTTTTTGGTTGAGTATTCAAAGAGAAACACTATTTACAAAATCAGCAACATTCTGTCCAATTCTGTCCAGATTGACCATCTGAATCTTTTTATTTTTTTGAAGGATCAAACGATCTTATTTTTGTCTGATTTTTGGACAGAGTCTTTTTAACTCATTGAAGTTTAATTCTATAAAGTTTCATAATTTTTGGAGTTGTGTACAATTACTTGTGAGTTTTAAAATACGGGTTCTGAATCTGAGGTGGTCTCAGATTCTGTTTTCAAAGGGGATTTTAACAAAGGGTTGTAGTGTAATTTCCGCTAACCACTATTCACCCCCTCTAGTGGTGTTTATTGCAGGTGCACGGTCCAACATTTGATATCAGAGCTAGACCAATACCACTCAAAAGAAGCAAGATTCAACACCGTATGAACAATACAAGGCCAAGAAACAACGATTCATTATATACTGCTTGTCTCAAATCTAAGGTACATACTATGGCTATTGTTTCTCACAAAGGTGAGTTGGAAGATATGTCTACACAATGCCCTCCTCTTTTTGATGGCAATAATTTTGCTCATTGGAAACTAAGAATGAGGCTATTCTTAATGGCTATAGACATCGATTTATGGTCTATAGTTGAAGATGAGCCGTACATTCCAATGAAAGTTATACAAGTTAGTGGAGTAACTCAAGAGGTTGAAAAATATAAAAGTGAATGTTCATCGGATGATAAAAAGAAAATGCCCATGAATGCTAAAGTTATGCAATTACTTTTGAATGGACTTACAACTTCTGAAGCAGGATATGTGTCTAATTGCACAAGCGCACACGACATGTGGAAATCACTTGTATTAAAGCATGAAGGTACTAGTGGTGTTAAAGAGTCAAAAATAAACATGCTTATGACTGAATTAGAGACTTTCAAAATGTTGCCGAACGAATCCATAACATCTATGGATTTGAGGATTACTAATATTTTCAATGCTCTTGAAGCTTTAGGGAAGTCATTTTCGAACAGTGAAAAGGTTCAAAAGGTACTACGAAGCCTCCCTGCTGAATGGGATCCAAAGGTGACTGCAATCGAAGAGACAAAGTCAATCACTAAAATGGATGAATTGATCGGGTCTCTTAAAGTCTATGAGGTAAAACTGAACCAACGAAAGTCTGGATCGTCTAAGTCATCCGGTAAGTCAATAGCTTTCAAAACAACCGAAACACATGCTAGTAACGATGATAGTAATAGTGATACTGAATTAGACGATGACTTGATATTGATCGCTAAAAAACTTAGAAAGTTTTTCAAACGTCCAAATAGGAATAGACAACGTAATTCTTCTTCTTCTTCTTCTCAACCTAGGAAGAATAACACAAACAAATGGTATAATAAAGAATTAAAGTGTTATGAATGCGGTCAAAAAGGACATATTTCATACGACTGTCCCACGAAGAAAAATAATAACAACAACAACAATAATAAACAAGCCAAGGAGAAGGAGGCACACATGACAAAGCCAAAGGAGTCTAAGGCAAGAAAAGGGAAACGAGCAATGAAGGTGAGCACGTGGAGCGACTCATCTGACTCAGAATCCGAAACTGAGAAAGCTCAAGTCTGCTTCGTATCCAACGAGGTATGTTCTTCATCTGATAGTGATTCTGATAGTGACATGACATTTGATGAAATGTATGAAGAATTCTTAAGAATGCATGCTCATTGTAAGAGGCTCTCTAAAGAAAAGAAGAAACTAATTGAAGAAAATGACAAGTTGAAGATGTCCAACTTGGAATTTTCCGATCAACTAGAGTCTCTTAAACAAGAGTCTTCTAATACTCTTGATTCTTTAGAGAATAAAATTGAATCATATAGGAAAGATGAACAAAAGTTGCAAATGAAAAATAAAATGTTAAAATCCAAGTTAGAAAGTTGTGAAAATGAAATAGTGCAACTTAAGTCTTCTAAATTTACCTTAGAAAAAATGATAGAACAATTTAGATCTGGTGCAAATATGTTAGATACACTTATATCATCACAAAAGTATGGAAATGATAAAACTGGATTGGGATATAAAGAAGAAGATGACAAATTAGATAAAAAGACTAAGTTTGTAGCATCAACTACGAAACAACCTTATAAAGTTATAAAAACAAACTTGCCTGCTAAATCTTCGTCTACTCCTTCTTCTTCTTCTTATTCAAAGATAAAGATGCAGCATGCACCAATAAAAGCACACACGCATAACTATACATCTAGGCCAAACTTTGCATCTAGACAACCTAGAAATTATGCCTACATGTATACAAATACAACTAGACCGAATAAAATGCATACAACTTATTATGAACCTAATTATAGGCAACACTCTTATAAGTCTTATAGAAATGCCTATGAACACACTTATACTGTGCCATATAAGAAACAAATTCACATGCCTTATATACATCATAAATCTTGGCCATTCTATAACGATTATCAACCACGGCACAACATGTATAACAATGCATTTTCACTTATGTGGAATAATCATGTATATGCTAATTCTTCTTATTTTCCAAATTATAATAATGCTAAAAATGTGCCTAGAAGGTATATTCAAGTTTGGATACCTAAGGGTTATCTAAACAAGAATAATGCCCCTAACATTCAAGGACCCAAATAAAGGGTACCTAAAACTTTGTCTCCATTGTAAGAAAAACGCAAGGAATGCAAGAAGGAGGCAAAGTCAAAGAATCTGAAAACCAAATGGTTTTTAGATAGTGGATGTTCGAGGTATATGACGGGGAACCCCAAACTATTCGCGGAACTTGAACACATTAATGGTGGAAAGGTGACATTCGGTGACAACAACAAAGGAAAAGTTGTTGGAAAAGGAACAATCGGGGACTCTAACACATTTCAAATACGAAATGTGTTATTAGTAAGCAATCTATCTTATAATTTACTTAGTATTTCTCAACTTATAGATTGTGGTTATAATGTCTCCTTTCTTCCCAATTCTTGTGATATAATAAATAAAAAAAGAGAAACGGTTTTAAAAGGAAATAGAGATGGAAATATTTATACTCTTACCTTGGATAACATGTTAAATGCTAAGGTTAAGTGTTTAATATCACATGACTTAGATGTGAATTTATGGCATAGAAGATTAAGCCATATAGGAATTTCAACCATTAGAAAATTATCTAAAAAGAATTTAATTAGAGGTATGCCTAAGTTAGACTTAGATAATTTTCAAATGTGTGAAACATGTATTAAGGGAAAACACGTTAAAGAAACCTTAAAACCGAAACATGAAGTGAGTACTAGTCATATACTAGAATTGCTTCACTTAAACTTATTTGGTCCAAGTAGGACAAGAAGTCTAGGTGGACACTGCTATGTGTGTGTCATAGTAGATGATTACTCACGCTACACATGGACATTGTTCTTAACACACAAAGACGATGCTCCATTAGCAATCGAAACCCTTATCAAGCAACTTGAAAACATTTACGAAGAAAATGTCAAAAGAATTAGGAGTGATAGAGGTGGAAAATTTAAAAATAAAGACGTAATCAAATTTTGTGAACTATATGGAATCAAACATGAATTCTCACCACCTAAAACACCACAACTCAATGGAGTTGTTGAACGTAAAAATAGAACGATTCAAGAAGTTGCTAGGACAATGCTTTGTGAAAATAAACTACCTAAATATTTATGGGCTGAAGCTGTTAGTTGTGCATGCTATATTATAAATATGCTTACTATTAGAAAGAAATTAAATAAAACGACTTATGAATTGCTAAACAATAGACAACCTAAAATAGATTATCTTAAAGTATTTGGATGTAAATGTTTTGTGCTAAACACTAAGGATAATCTAGATAAATTTGAACAAAAGTCTATTGAATGCATATTTTTTGGGTATTCAACTAACTCAAGAGCATATAGGTGTTATAATCATGCATCTAGAAAGATAATTGAATCTATACATGTAAAATTCAATGAAAATGCATGCTTTGAAGTTAATGATAAACATCAACATAAACAAGAAACAAATGTTGAAAATATGTTTGATGATGATGTAATACTTGAGCCTGTACTTGATCATCTAGAACCAACTCCCCCTGAACAAGACATGCATGAACCCTTAGATGATATAAATGAAGAAACTTTGCAATTGGAAGATAATGTAACTAATGATCCAATTACATATGATAATGTTCACACTAGTGAAACATTTGAACAAGATGAGGGTGAACCGAGTCGATCTAGGAATTGGTGGCATCCTAGAGAATTAATCATTGGGGATCCAAGTGTTGGGGTTAGAACACGTAGAAATATAAGTCAACTTGAAGGACACAGCTTAATCTCACAATTAGAACCTAAGAACGTAAAGGAAGCCTTAGGTGATATACCTTGGATAGATGCTATGCATGAGGAATTAAATCAATTCACAAGGAACAATGTGTGGGACTTAGTATCTAAACCCGAAAACAAGTCAATAATAGGAACGAAATGGGTGTTTAGGAATAAGATGGACGAACAAGGAAACATTACAAGAAATAAGGCTAGACTAGTCGCACAAGGTTATAATCAACAAGAAGGAATAGATTATGAAGAAACCTTTGCACCCGTTGCACGACTAGAAGCAATTAGATTGTTACTTGCGATTACAAGTCTAAGCAATATTAAGCTCTTCCAAATGGATGTCAAGAGTGCATTCTTGAATGGATACATCCAAGAAGAGGTGTTTGTCAAACAACCCCTGGATTCGAAGATCCAAAGAATCCTAGCCATGTTTACAAGCTTAAGAAAGCTCTGTATGGTTTGAAACAAGCTCCAAGAGCTTGGTATGATAGATTTGCAAACTTTCTTATTGCAAATAATTATCAAAAGGGAACTATAGAAAACACATTATTCCTAAAAAGAAAAGGCAATGATTTGTTAATAGTTCAAATATACGTTGACGATATCATCTTTGGTTCAACCAACCCTACTTTAGTAAAAGACTTCGAAGAATGTATGAAGTCAGAGTTTGAAATGTCAATGGTAGGAGAGTTGAATTATTTCTTAGGACTTCAAATCAAACAAACGCCTCAAGGAATTCATATTAGCCAACTTAAGTATGTCAATGATATGATTAAGAAGTTTGGCTTTGAAGATTTGAAACCTACAACTACCCCCATGAGTGTTAGTACCAAACTAGATAAGGATGAAAATGACAAACCTTTTGATGACACTCTCTATAGGTCTATGATTGGATCACTATTATACTTAACTGCATCAAGACCTGATATTATGTTTAGTGTATGTATGTGTGCTAGGTTTCAATCTTGTCCTAAGGTATCACATTACAATGCAGTGAAAAAGATCTTTAGATATCTTAATCATACACCTCACTTAGGACTATGGTATGATAGAAACACCAAGTTGGAATTACACGCATATAGTGATGCTGATTATGGTGGTTGCAAGTTAGATAGAAAATCCACTAGCGGTACTTGTCAATTCATAGGAACTAACTTGATTTCTTGGTTTTCTAAAAAACAAGCTAGTGTAGCTCTTTCTACCACTGAAGCCGAGTATATTGCTTTGAGTTTATGTACTACCCAAATACTTTGGCTTAAACAGCAACTTAGTGATTTTGGCATTACAATGAAAAAGATTCCAATTTTCTGCGATAGCACAAGTGCAATCAATCTTTTCCGGAATCCGGTGCTTCATTCTAAGTCCAAACACATTGAGGCGCGATACCACTTTCTTCGTGATCATGTTCAAAATGAGGATATAGTGATAAACCATATAAGAACTGATCACCAAATCGCTGACATCTTCACCAAACCCCTTAATCAAGTCACTTTTGAACACTTACGAGCCAAGTTAGGTATGATGACTTACGATACCATTGCATAGTTCTATCTTTTGCATGATTTGCAAAATAAAGGGGGAGATAGAATAAGAACATGATTTAGCTGGTAAGTCATGGATTTTAGTTGGCAAGTCATGATGAATCATATGCTAAGTTTTAATTGGTATAAATTTTGGAGCATAGGTTAAGGGGAGCATAGGTTAAGGGGGAGAGTATGAGTTGAGGGAGAGCAACATACTATTTAAAAGTTGAAAACATTTGGTGAAATTTTTGGTTATAAGTTGTGACATTAAAATCATGTTAGGTTATTTTGAAAATCATCCAAAAGGGGGAGAATGTTGAGAAATATGTTTGGATAATTTTCAAAGTCATGATTTTAAGTGGTGAATACTTAAAAATGTCACACATGGTGTTATATGTGATTAAAAGTTGAAAAAGTTGACATCGATCTCTCGTGTTGTTGCACATCGATCGATCTATGTACATAGATCTCTCACATCGATCGATCTATGTAAGGCAGAAAAGTTTAAGACCTTTCTGTGAGACATCGATCTCTAAACCTGAGACACATCGATCGATCGATGTACATCAAACCCTCACTTCGATCGATCGATGTAGGTCAGAGGCAAACTCTAAAACTTTCTGTGAGACATCGATCTCTGAAGCTGAGGACTTCGATCGATCGATGTCTAGGGTTTTTAGAAATAATTTTCTAAAATATGTTAAAATGATTGTTTTCATTTGTATGTGAATTATACATGTTCATTATGTTATTATTACATGTTTTTGGTGATTATTATTGTTTTGTGACTAACGTGCCTCGGAAGTTTCTACAACTTACCAAAAAGGGCAAAATTGGTATTTTGAGTTTTGTAGGAACATCACATGATGAAAATGTTTCAAGGATGTATTCTCATCCTATTTATCATGACAAAGGTGGAATTGTGATTATTTCTGACCATCGGGGTCATTTCTGGAGTTTTCTCACACCAGGGGTATTTTGGTCATTTCACACCCCTGAGGGTATTTTTGGTATTTTCACTCAAGGAATCTCTTGAGCATATTATTATCTTCATTCTGGAGCTGTTTTATTATTATTTTGAAGATAATCTGGTGATCTTATATCTTATTCTCTCAACCGATGATATTATTGACTATAGCTGGATATGTGACGATTTGAGATGTCACATTCTATTTTTTCTTGAAGACCCTCTTATATATGTTATAAGAGAACATTTATCATCATTATTCAGAGATATTAAAGGTGTCAAAGGTGTGGAAATGATCTCAACATATAAGAAGAAATATTGGGGAATTTCGGTGTTACACGTTGACATAATCTTGTCAATGGTTATCTATTTATTTCTTCTTCAAAAATCTGAGTTGCTACACATATATATATGTTGAAAAACGTTTATGTTCAGTTGTATATGATGGTGTATTCATTTTGTGAGTTGGAGACAAGTGGACCAACCAAAAAGGAGCTAGTTGGCAAAATTGCCAACTTGGAAATTTCAAAAAGTGCCCAACAGCTATGGCCTTTCTTGGTGTATTTTCAGCAGATTTTTGAAGTCAAATGAAGACTTCACATGTCCTATTAAGGTGCTTGAAGTTGGGGATAATTTGGTGGTATTATCCTTCCTTATTTTATTAAAAAAAATCAAAAAGAATTTTTGTAAAATTCTTGGTAGCCAACGGCTACTTCATATTTTTGGAGCTGAAATTTGATTTTGAAATGGTCTTCTCCCACATGCCTATTTTCAAGACTAGAAGTTGAGGTATTCTTGTGGCATTATCCTTCTTATTATCTACATTTTACAAAGGATAAATGAGACTATGCCAAGGTGTTAAATTCGGCCAACAAGTTGATGCCAAGGTGGACCAATCATTGTGTTTTATTTTGCCAAGTGTACAAGACCAACCAATGATGAGAAGACATTTGGAGTTGATGATGAAGATGATGACACATTGGCATTCTTATCTTCAAGGCTCAAATCACACTATAAATAGAGGCAATGGTGAAGAAGATGAAACTCACTTGAAGCTCACAAGCATTTGTTGAATTGTCTAGCTTTCATCTTCATCTTCTTGTTGTTGTTGTTTTATTCATTGTAGCAAAGGTGTTCTTGTTGTATTGTGGTGAGCTACAAGCCTCTTGAGCTTCATTTGTAAGATTGATTAGCCATCTTTATAAGGCTACATCAATAGGTGTTAGAGGAGTTGCAACTAAGTATTGCTTAGAAGGTGATTATCCAAGTCTTGAGTAGGGTTGGTGTATAACCCAAGGATCAAGCTTGGTTCTTGTTGTAAGGTGATTCATTTGATAGTGAAATTCAAGGAAAGGTGTTCCTTGGGACTGGAGTAGGTCACATTGACCGAACCAAGATAAATCCTCGGTGTTCTTCACTTGTTTCTTTATTTCTGTTTTCTGCCTGTTTTTGACTGCAGTTTTCACCCAATTTCACATAATTTGAAAAAATAGCTAAACATTTTCAAAATTTGTGATTTTTGGTGGAGTTATATTTCAGACTGTTAGCTTTCATTTGCAACAAGAATCACTTGATTTGAGCAAGGAAAAGTTAGTCTTTCAGTCTTTTCAAGATAACTGCTCCATTCTGGCTGCAATCTGACCAGTTTTGAGAAAACATAAATTCTGTATTTTTAAAGAATTGTTAAAGGTCAGGGCCTTTTGGAAACTTCATCTACACATCCTAAGGAGTGTTTTGATATAAATATCAACCTTTTTGGTTGAGTATTCAAAGAGAAACACTATTTACAAAATCAGCAACATTCTGTCCAGATTGACCATCTGAATCTTTTTATTTGTTTGAAGGATCAAACGATCTTATTTTTGTCTAATTTTTGGATAGAGTCTTGTTAACTCATTGAAGTTTAATTCTGGAAAGTTTCATATTTTTTGGAGTTGTGTACATCTATTTGTGAATTTTTAAAAAACGGGTTCTGAATCTGAGGTGGTCTCAAATTCTGTTTTCAAAGGGGATCTTAACAAAGGGTTGTAGTGTAATTTCTGCTAACCACTATTCACCCCCCTCTCTAGTGGTGTTTATTGCAGGTGCACGGTCCAACACCAAACTGACTTGGAATGATCGGATTAGACATGACCTACTAGATTTGCACCTCTCTTAGGACATGGTCCAGGATAGGAGTTCATAGAGGCAGAGGATTAAGGTTAACAAGGTTTAGATAAGATATAGATACACCTTAGAGTATATTTAGGGGCTTAGATACTATTTACGCTTTAGGTTGACTCTGCACTTTTTTTTTCCTTTTGTGTTGTATTATATGTGTATATACACGTTTATGGGTATTTTTATATCGAAGCTTCCTATTTGTGTTTTTGCTAAATTTCCTCACTAACACACTAGCACATCATATCCCTATTTTTGTGTAATTTATGCAGATATATATAGAGCCGGAGTCTCACTGGAAGCAAACTCTCTATCTATTGGGATAGAGGTATTGTTTGCCTATCGCTCACCCTCTCCAGACCCTAACGATAGCTTTTACTGCCGTTGAGATATACTGGTATAACTGGTTGATGGATTGATTTGAGGAGTACACTGGGGTTTTGAAAAACACGAAACTATGAAAAATTGGGGAATTTATACCTTTCAAAGTTCAACAACTAGTTTAATTTAAAATTTAATTTTCTTTTGTATTAAAAAATAATTTTCATTTGTGTAGTTCTATTTATGTAGATAGAACTATATAATGTGTCTATGTTTGGCTTTATTTATTTATATTCTATTTTACAGATAGAACTACATAACTACAAATAACAACCTCACAATCCTACCTATTCAAAGAGAGAAATAGAGATTGTTTCAGCAAGAAACCTAAAAAGTAATCCGTATATTTGAATTATACGAAATGAATTGAGTTTCTATAACTACAACAAAAATAACAAGTTAATAAAATCAGCAATATATCTTACAATTATCTCAAACAAAATTATTACATGATCGTATCCAGTATATCCCAACGAGATCAAAAGCTATCGTTAGGGTTTGAGGAGGGTGAGCGGCAGACAAACAATACCTCTATCCCAATGGATAGAGAGTTTGCTTTCAGTGAGACCCCTCACTCTATATGTACCTTCATAAATGACACAAAAATAGGTGATGTGCTAGTATGTCAGTAAGAGAATTCAGTAAACACAAATAAGAAGCTTCCAATATTATAGCGTTTTCGGTAAAGGTAACCAATCCGCGAAACGTACCAACCATTGAATACACGTTTTGACTCATAGATGATCGCAGATTGAATATTTTCCCTTTTTACATGTATTGATATGGAATGATCTCCATATATCCGTTGAATATATCAAACCAATGATTATCTATCCCAAGACATTAAAACTAATTGAATCCCCAAACTTATTCTAGCGTTATTAATTTAATTTATCATTTACACCACAAAATATGAAGGATAAAGTAGAGTTAATTATATGGCAATGTCCATAAGTTTCAGGGCCGTCATGATTAGTATCCACAATTGTGGTATTAGCATCACATATCTATAAGTTTGAAGTTCCGTGACAAAAATTTAACATTTAACGTCAAGTTTAAGAAACTAACATCGTATTATAGATGGTATAAAAATAGTTGAACATTGTCCTCATTTCGCTGGAAATAATTTCATGCATATCAATAAGTTTGAGGGTCGTTGCGATTAATGCCCGCAACTATCATTTAGTATCGCATATCATACGGATATGCCATCTTGACGTTTGTGAAGCCTTAGAATCACAGACAAGGTACGAGTAAAATATTAATACAATATCACACAAATACTCTATACGAATTGGTGTATTTTGACATTGTTGAAGGAATTTTATTCCTAAAGCTACATTTGGATATATACATACACACACATACACACACATATACGTATATATAGACACACACGTACATACAGATATACACAGACACAAGCAGACACACATACACACATATATACAATTATATACATGCCATAAATGTATCCCATAATTTTGCATAACTGTATCAAAATAAATATGTACCCTTATGTATAATATGTGTGTGTGTATATATATATGGGCTAAAAGGCCTCAATAAGAGATTTAACCTCAAAGACTAAGACCCACTATGCAAAGGCCTTTCTTTAGCTACCCAAGCCCAACCCAATGTCCAAAATCAAGACATACTACATTCAGTAAACAGAAATATATATTTTTTTGATTAAAAATTGTATGTATTATTGAGTCTCACTTATGGCGGAGGAATACCAACGTACATAATGCAATTTATATCTTCATATGAATAAAGATAGTAAAGGTAGTGAATGGTTGTCACTGGCCAACAACATATGATATGCCGCATTAAAACGTTGCCAAGTAAACCATCCATACAATGTAATCCGAAAATATGATGTAAACTATCAGCAGAAGAAATAGATTGGCCAACAACCCTACTGCCCTCCAACCGACCAGTATGAGGAAAGAAACTAGCTTTATGAATCGCCATGTGAGGGGGTATCTGAAGCCGCCCGAAACGATGGGAAGGTCGAGTCCATCACAACAATGCCATGGATATGCGAGGGTAGGGATGATGCCGTAGAATAGTACGTAGCCATAGAAGTAACCATAGCCTTTTGAGCCAAATAGTGCGCCACTTGGTTAACTTCTCGAGGAGCATATATTACCGGAATGTGGAAAGCTTGGATAAGGCCCCGGAGACAAAGCAAGTCGGGAGCTAAAGGGGCAGCAGCAAACTCAATTGTTGAAACCAACTCCTAGCGATCTGTTTCAACAACTAAGGGCCCAAACTTTGGCATATAATAGAGAAGAGCAATGAACACAGCTTGAGCCTCCACCCGAAGAGGATAATCATGCCGTAGGGGAAATGCAAACGTATGTACTAGTTCACCTTTAGAGTTACGAACAATAGCACCACCGCCTGCTATAGATCTGCCAACCGCAGCATCCGTATTAATTTTCAAGCGTCCTGAGGGCGGTGGATTCCATCGTATAATCCGAAGCCGACTAGAACGTAGTGATGGAGAGAGGCCTAGCTGAATAAGTCTGGGGATGGATGTCGCAAGCTTAGACCCGTTCCTTGATTTTGCCCAAAGAAAGATATCCCGTTGAATAGCACGAAGTAATGCTCGCTGAGACCATGACGCCTTATCAAATACTATAGACGTGTACGATTTCCAAATATTCCAGAACAAGATGCCAAGATAGATCCTTTGCATTTCGCCTAAAAAATTCGATGGAGACCCAATCCAAACGGCTAAGAAATAAGACCGCCAGCTTCCTGCATGTGACGTATCAATCTCAAATAAACCATCAAAATATTTCATAACCACCCGAATCTCCGAACAAAGAAAAAATAAGTGTCTGGTTGAGGCTGACGCTACCCGGCAGAATGGGCATATGGTAGTCATGATCTGTATAAAACGAACAACAAAATCTGGCAACGGCAGTGAACCATGAAAAAGTTTCCAAAGAAAAACCTGAATAGCAGGCTGTTGTTACTTCATCCAAATGATTGAGTAAGACAGTAGAGTGGGGGAAGATGGACGAACACAATCATATGCATTCCAGAGCGTAAACTGTCCAGTAGGAGATAACCATATTGGTGAATCATCAACCCATTGAACCAATATGGAGCATCATCATCATCTGGACCCAGTATATCCCAACGACAACAAAAGCTATCGTTAGGGTCTGGGGAGGGTAAGTGGTGCGCAGACAATTTCTCTATCCCAAGAGATAGAGAGTCTGCTTCCAGTGAGACCCCCGGCTTTATATGTACCTGCATAAATGACATAATAATAGAGATATGCTGTGCTAGTGTGTTAGTAAAGAAATTCAAGAAATACAAAGAAAAGACTTTTGATATTAAAATACACATCACGTGTATATGTACATGTAATATAAAACAACGGTATAACATACGGAACCAAGTGGAAAGTCAACCTAAAGCGTAGATAGTGTCTATGCCTATCTATAAACAAGGTGTAAAATCCGTTCATAGTCCATATTGTAGTCGTATATATCGCCCTATATATCACCCTCAAACCGCGGATAGCATATACGACGCCATGAGATCCAATGTCGTCTATCCATCCCCCATAAAAATCGTGCAAAGCGTTGTTCGAGTGCCCTAATGATACTGCGTGGTTACTTTGTAGCAGCCATAACATGATTCGGAATAGAGGATAATTCTGACCGTATGAGCACTATCCTGCCATCAGTGCCCAAGAGTTTGGTCGTCCATCCTTCCAAACGAGAATCTGTGTGTTGTAATAAATCCTGACAATGTCGAACTCGCGTAATGCCTTTATGCAAATAGGAACCCAAATATTTCATTGGTAGTGTAGACTGACGTATCCTAAGTAAACACGTAAAGCAACGTCGGTTTGGTCCAGTCACCCAATCAGAAAAGACCATAGTACTTTTATGCCAATTGACTGCCTGACCCGAAACACTTCCGTATAAAGAAAGAAACTGCTTAAATTGTGATAAATTTCTACGGTTAGCAGCTCATAAAATCAACAAATCATCAGTGTATGATAAATGAGAAATAACCATTTGCGTTCGGCCTAAAGAAAATG
>AP025075.1:1154782-1184484 GCA_036186865.1 Eustoma russellianum
CTTGTCAACTATTATTTGTTGATTTCTCCTTCAAAATCTGAGTTGATATACATATATATAGGTTGAAAAACGTGTATATACAGGTGGATATGATAGTGTACTCATTTTATGGCTTGGTGACAAGTGTACCAACCAAAAAGAAGCTATTGCCAACTTGGAAAATTTGAAAAGTTTGAATTGGTAGCCAACGGCTACTAGGCTATTTTTAGCAGATTTTTGAGTCAAAATGCATCTCCCACATGCCTATTATTTTGCAAGGAGTTGAGGGTATCTTGGTGGTATTATCCTTTAGTATTATCTTTATTTTGCAAAGAAATTCCACATCATTTTTGGAGCAAAAAATCGGCCATGCTTAAATTTCAAGGTGGACCAATCATTCTTCTTTATGTTACCAAGTGTACAAGATGATTATGTGGCCAACCAATGATGTGAAGAGACTTATGCATTGATGATGAAGATAGTGCCACATTTGAGTTCTTATCTACAAGGCTCAACTCACACTATAAATAGGAGACAATGGTGAAGAAGAAGAATACACTTGAAAGCAATAGTTGAATTGTCTTGCTATCTTCTTCTCCTCATTCTTGTTTCATTCTTTATAGCCAAGGTGTTCTTGAGATATTTGTTGTAGAGCTACAAGTCTCTTGTGTTTCATTTGTAAGATTGGTTAGTCAAATCTATAAGGCTATACCAATAGGTGGTAGAGGTGTTGCAACCAAGAGTTGCATAGAGGCGTTCATCCAAGTCTTGAATAGGGTTGGTGTTTAACCCAAGGATCAAGCTTGGTTCTTGTTGTAATTTGGTTCATACCATAGTGAAATCCAAGAAAAGGTATTCTTTGGGACTGGAATATGTCACATTGACCGAACCAAAATAAATTCTCGATGTTCTTATCTTGTTTTTACATTTTTGTTTTCTGCCCGTTTTACACTGCAGTTTTCATACAACTACTCACGTTTTGAAAAAATAGCTAAATATTTTCAATATTCGTGATTTTTGGTGGAGTTATACTTCAGGTTGTTAGATTTTATTTTCAACAAGAATCACTTGATTTGAACAATGGAAAGTTAGTCTTTCAGTCGTTGCAAGATAACTGCTCCAATCTGACTGCAATCTGACCAGTTTTGAGAAAACTTGGATTCTGTTTTAATCAAAAATTGTTTAAGGTTAGGGCCTTTTGGAATAAACTAGACATCCTAAGGAGTTTTTTGAAATAAAGTTCAACCTTTTTGGTTAAGTATTCAAAGAGAAACACGTTTTTCAATTTCAGCAACATTCTGTCCAATTTTCATAATTTTTGGAGTTGTGTACAAGGATTTTTAATTTTCTAAAAAACGGATTCTGAATCTGAGGTAGTCTCAGATTCTGTTTTCGAAATGGATTTTTAATCAAAGGTAGTAGAGTAATTTCTGCTAACCACTATTCACCTCCCCTCTAGTGGTATTTATTGTAGGTTCACGGTCCAACATGGCCGCCCACCACTCGCTACAATTCGTAGTACCATTGATCGAATAGGCTTCAATGGCACGGTACGTACTGGTTTGCTCGACACTAATCATGTTTTATTGCAATTTTCCCAAGAACACGATTATTTACGATGCTTTGCCAGGCAAAGCTGGACTATAGCAGGAAAATACATAAGGGTTACGAAGTGGACACTTGATTATGGTCCTAAAATCGACATCCCTATTGTTCCGGTTTGGATTTCGTTACCGGGACTCCCTATTCATTTTCATCAGCGTGAGGCACTTTTTCAAATAGGCCATGTGATTGGCACACCCACGAAATTAGATAGGGCTACAGCTGAGCAACTTCGTCCATCCGTAGCTCGGTTATGTGTTGAGATTGATGTATCACAGAAACTGTCAGCCCGTGTATTTATTCAGGTTTCAAGCAGTTGTACTAATGAACAGGTAATATATGAATATCTTCCTATGTACTGCACATATTGTTCTCGGTTGGGTCATAAAGCATCTGCATGTGGGAAAGAAGAGGTTCCAGCCGATAAGCCACAGGTTGTGATGCCAACATCAACAACATCGCGCATGCTGGCTAAGGAAAACTCCCAGAGATGGATGCCAAAAAAGATACCTTTGGATTCTCAACCGCAGGTCGAACAACCAGTTTCGGCCATGCAGTCTATGAGTCCAGGTGGTGCTGAGTGTGTTCTACCAGCTTCGTCTACGTTATATTCTCCTGATCTGACGCGGACAATTTTGATTTCAGATACACAAGATATTTCCATACTTCAGGGAGTAGATGATTCTATTCTAAAAGACCTGCCGGATAATCCCGCTCCCTTTTTATTTCAGATAGTGAACTTGACCTGCACAATGTTGAGGGACAGTCTAGACCAGTTGATTCTGACAATGAAATATGTGATTCTATCGCAATTTAGTGCAAGCGGTTGTTATTGATGAGCGTCAAGAAGAACTTTCCATAGAGTCGCATGATCTGGGCACATCTACGTTTTCGGATGTGGCAGTAACACTTCGCATCCCTCCTAGACTTCTGCGTCGTCAAAACAGAAATGTTGAGCCTTCATCTCCACTGTTTACAAGATCAAGGGCATCTCTCTCAAACTCTTTCGATATTCTGTCTACACAATGAAGATTATAATTTTGAATGTTAGAGGTATTCGTACCTCCGTTAATAGACTTCTGTCATTAGTCCGTCGATATCATTTGCATATTCTTGTACTCATTGAACCAAAGGCAAGGGTATCATTATTACTATCTTACCGTCTTAAACTTGGCTTCCCCAAGCATTGTCTATGAATAATGACAGCATTTGGATATTTTGGAGGGATTCTTTTCTCCAACTTGAAGAGCAACGTCCAGGGATTTAGAATCATTCGATGAAATTTCTATGGTTGTCTACACGAGAATTATTCTGGTGTACTTTTGTGTATGGTCTACATATCATTGCTGCCCGTCGCCCATTATGGTCAGATCTAATTGCATTCCACGAATTGTTAAATATTCCATGGATCCTTGGAGGAGATTTTAACACATATCTGACGCTCGATGAACATAACGGTCGATCTTCTCCCCCTTTGCGTACTTTGTAGGATTTTAATGATTTTGTCTCATCCTGTTCATTACAGTCTATTAGTTATCAAGGATCGCCAAATACATGGAGTGATGGTCGCGGTCTTGGTAGGGTCTGGCGACGTCTTGATCGTTATCTTTGCACCGCATCTTTCTTGGATCTTTTTTTGAGTGTGAATTATCAGCATCTTAAATGAATGCATCGAATCATTCTCCTATATATCTGGAATATTCTATGATACAAGCAGGCTCTCCGGCAGCATTCAGAAATTTAGATGTTTGGGCAACACATCCTGATTTTGATAATTTTGTCTCTTCTCATTGGCGCTCTTTTCCTACTGCTGGTGGCATGTGGGGCTTTTATACCAAATTAAGTCAACTAAAGCGTCATCTGTGCTATTGGAATAAAGATGTATTTGGTAATATCTTTGATGTCATCGCTGCTGTAGAGGCCGAAGCGACATCTCTTGAGCGTGCTTATGATTCTTCACCGTCAGAGGAGACCAGAGCCGCGTATCAATTGAGTATGGCTCAATTACGACTTGCACAGTCTAGAGCATTATTATACTGGAAGCAGAAGGCAAATTTTAAGTGGATGCGTGATTGGAATGCTAATACTAGCTTATTTCATAATATTGTTAAAGAGCAGAGGCGTAGACAAACTATAAAGCGCATCATATGGACGATGGCATTGAATGTGACAACACTTAGGATATTGAGCAAGCAGCCATACAATATTATCAAATGGTTTTTACAGCTTCCCAAACCGATCATTATGAGGAAATGCTCCAATATATTACAACACTGGTCACTAAGGAAGATAACAACAATCTTCTTGCTTTACCGTCTTTACATGAGGTAAAGCAGGCAGTTTGGGACTTAAGTCCAACTAGTGCAGCTGGCCCTAACGGATTCCTAGGCTCTTTTTACAGACATTTTTGGTAGGTAATATAGTTAGATGTGCATAAAGCAGTCCAGGAGTTCTTCCTTGGAATTAGGCCGCCAAGTAGGTTGGCAGCGACCTTGATCACTTTGCTTCCTAAAGTGGCAAGCCTAACCATGTTTTTAGAATATGGACCGATATGTCTAACAAATTTTCTAGCTAAGGTAATTGCACGTCTATTTGCAATAAGGTTATCGACTTTATTACTGCGATTAATATCACCTAAGCAGGCAGGTTTCATGAAGGGTCGAGATATCACAGAACAAATTATTTTGGCACAGGAAATGGTGCATTTATCTGATAATCCGATGTGAGGTGGTCATATTATTGTAAAGTTATATATGACAAAGGCATTTGATCGAGTTTGTTGGTCGTATCTTCAAAAGCTTTTAAAGAAAATGGGCTTTCATTCACGATTAGTGTGCATTCTATTAAACAATCTGGCGTCTACAAGATGTTTAGTATTAATAAATGGCAAACTAGCTGGTTTTTTCTCGGTATCACAGGGGGTGAAACAAGGTGATCCTCTTTCGCCTCGGTTATTTATTCTAACATCGGAAGGATTTTCTTGCGGCCTAAATACTCTTATGAGGGACGGTGCTATTCGTGAATTTAACGCAGGCCGTGTCTCCGCTCTCACATTTGGCCTTTGCGGATGATGTGGTGATATTTCTCAATGTGTTTGTCTGAAATTTGCAGCAGTTTCGCCGTTTTTTGGATGCTTATCAGCTAGCATCAGGACAACTAGTAAATCTTCACAAAAGCCAGGTGGTTGTTGGTCAGAGTGTACCAGGGAGGAGGGTTTCACAAAATCTAGGTATGCGCTTGACTACTTTGCCCATAAAATATCTGGGTTCAACCCTGTATAAAGGTATTAACCGTGCAGCTTATTGCTATGTTCTATGCCACTTTATATTATTGCAAGTTCTAGATTACCACAGAGTATATTGGATGTCTTGAACCGCAAAATGTCTAACTTCTTGTGGAATGGTCGTCATCACTGGAAATCTTGGGATTCAATTTGTAGACCAAAAGAACAGGGAAGGTTGGACATTAAAAATCTCCGCTTTATCCAACAAGCTTACGACTATCTTTTGTGGTGGAAATGTCATCATTCTCAATCCTTATAGGCACAATATATGAGGGCTAAATATGGACGACGCGCTACAGTATACACCCATATTTATGATTCTGCTACTTGGAAAAGGATTTTTCGGATTCATCCACAGATGCTCCTTTGAGTGGAACTTACACCAGACAGTCCCTATTGGCCATCCAACCCATCGGGCCAATGTACACTGAAAACATCATACAGTCTACTTGTCAATAATTCTACCACATTGGACTCCCCTAACTACATTTGGTGGCCGACTTTGCCTTTGGGGGGCTGGGTATTTATTTGGAAATTATGGATGCATTCACTGCCTTTGCCGGATAATCTAAGTACTTGGCAATTATATTTCCAACACAATGTGTTTTTTTGCAGGATGCACTCTGACACTCAAGCTCATATGTTTCTGTGTTGTCCTGTGATACAGCCACTGGAAGGAGGTGTCTATTGTATTTTCTGGCCCAATGCCTAGACATCTCGCCGTCTGAGCATATTTACGTAGATGGTGGCGCACATCCTCTTCGCATGATATGGTCGGACAATTAAGAGCAGTTGTGCCATCATTAATTACATGGGTTATTTGGAAAGAGTACTCCTCAATAAGATTTGGTGAGGGCAGCTTTTCGTATAGTCGATTATCTGAGAGGGTTCGAGATCATATACATACATGGTGTTCAGCCACACAAGGGCGGAAATTTTCACAGCCAATACCTCACTTGAAAGCGCGTCAATTTTCTCCTCCACTCTGCCATCGCCGGCTACATGTTGTACATTGGGTTCTACCTCCATCAGGCAAGCTTAAACTAAATGTTGATGCAGCAGTAGGACGATCTAACTCAGCGCAGGAGCAATTGTACGAAATCATCAGGCGAGATTGTCTCTGCACTTTGTTTCTATTTGCCTTTGGTGGCGTCATTGCGGGCCGAACTTATGGCGCTCCAATATGCATTGATTTATTATTTCAGGGTTTATGATAAAAGGATCATCGAGACAGACTGTCGGTTTCTATTAGACCATTTATTCGACCTTGGCCGGTTTTACAAGATCATATGGGGCAGATTTGAAGCGAACTATCCAGTTTTTAATTTCAAATGAATAATCTTTGCATTATTGTCCTCGGGAAGTTAATGGGGCGATGCATACATTGTCACATCATGGGTTGCGATCTACTGGGGCCACACTATACACCACCTTATCATCATTGCCTTGTGAAGTTCGCAGCATCATTATCTTGGATGCATCGGTTCCCACCTTCCGACTTTGACACCTATGTCCCCTGATGGGTTGGCTCATGCTATCAGTGGTTGCCTATGTCATATTGGCATAGGCAACGTTAGTATGTTCTTTTGACAGCTTCATACTTTTTATACATCACTGTTTTACTAATGCTAGATATAACAAGTTTTAATTTGTTGCTACTGCTGAGGACTACAAACACTTGCCCCGAGGAGTATGCCTCCGTTCCAAATGATGATTTCAGAAGAGTTGGCGATAACATCCAAACGTTGCCTGTGTCATTTTTGGACATAGGCAACTTGGGTATGTTTTTCTTTTGCATTTCTTTGCTTTTGCATGAATATTATTTTATATATTATACCTACATAACAATTCATTTGACACTTCTGTTGAGGACTACACAGCTGTTCAATGGACGGAGCTCTATTCATCGGCATTAGGAGGAATGGTCCGAGATTTCTTACAACTTATAATTGCCTGTGTTCTTTACGAATGCAGGCAACGATGGTATGTACATGACTTTCTTTATATCATTCATCAGAAACACATTATACCATTTACACAGCATTTTTCTTATATGACATATGCGTTCCCGATGGAGCAACATAGTGGCAAATCCAGACAGACAATGAATATAAGTAGCGGCTTTCTGTAGCTAGATTTCATTCACTTAGCTTGTATTTGTTTTATTATATACATTCAGATTTCTTTTATTTGATTTCGTTATTCTGGACATATGTGGGAGAGTCTCCTACACCAAATGTAACTACGGTATTCCTCCGCCACAAGTGAGGTTTTCATATCATTAATAAATCTCAGACGGTACCGTTCGTCCTTCACCTAAAAAATAATATATATATATATATATATATAACTTAACCTTAGGAACTAAGAGAAATTTAATAAAATATTGTGGTTTTTATGAGAAATTCCTAAAATATGGTACGTTTTGAAATAAATTCCTAAAACAACTAGGATGCACTTGACAGTGCTATCCAAAAGAACCTAGGACGGCACTACCAGTTGCATCTAATGATCATCCTTGACGGTATCAGTTGCATCCAAGGAGCTCAGGCCTAGAATGATACTGTCAGGCGTGTCCAAGACTTGGACAACACTCTCAAGTGTTTCTTGAGCTTTGGAAGACATTGCCAAAATCATCATAGGTGCTGGACCTAACTATAAAAAGAAGGCGCGTTTGAGGGTGCTTCTCATGCATGATATCATTTTGTTAATTTTTTAAATTTGTGGGGTTAAGAGCATAAACTGGGAGGTAAGACTGAAGAAGAATGGCCGCTTCCAAGAGATAGGTTGTAGGACGGCGAAAAAGGAAGTGCTGATATTTGCATTTTTTTCTCTATACATTGAGATTTGTATAGCTAATGAAATTCGTAATATACAAAAAAGTTGTTTTGATATATGATCAAAAATTTATTATTTTCTATATTTTTTACTTATTGTTTTTTAGTATAACATAAACAATAATAGTATAGATGATTTCATTAAATTGAATTATACACTCACCCTTAAACCATAACACTAACCTATCTCTAACCCTAACTCAAACCCTAACCCTAACACTAACCCTGACTATAACCCTAATCCTAACCTAATCGTAACTCTAATCTTGACCACAATCCGAGCCTAACTCTTACCTAATCTAATACTAATCCTAAACTTAACCTAAACCTAACCCTAACACAAATCTAACCCTAACTCTAAACCTGACCTAACTCTACCCTAACCTTAACCTAGCACTAAACCATAACCTTAACTTATTGCTAACTCTAACTCAAAACCTAACCCTAGTCTGAACATGAACCTAACCTTAATCTTAACCTTCACTTAGCCCTAACTCCGATCCAAACTTAACCCTAAACTAACTTAATCTTAATCCTAACTCAAACCTAACTCTAATCCTAAACCCAACCTAACTCTAACTCTAACCTTAACCCTAACCCTATCCCAAACCTAACCTAACCCTAAACTTTAATCTAACCTATCTTTAACCCTAAATTAAATCCTAACCCTAACCATGATGTGTGTTTGGACGCAAATATACGATCTTTTCCTTGTTCTAATCTTTTTCCGCCTAAGATTGACTTCTATGGTTATCAAGAAAGGAAATTCCAACCTTATGCCTTGTGCAATTTGATTTGGGATAAGCAAGGTCCTCCAAATTGAAGACTGCAAGCTGTCCAAGAATGAATAATCACCCTTGGGGCGTATCTTCAACGTGTAGGATTCGAATTCTGCACAATGTATGCTCAATACATTGATATGAATTCTAACATTGATCAAAGATCAAAAGCACAAGTGAAGAACTTGCAAATCTGCCTTTAGACTGACAAAACTCGGTTAATTTTATTCACTGATTCGTATAAAAAATGGCTGGTTTAAGGTTTAAATAGAAGACAAAGCGAAGATAAACCCAAACTAGCTAGGAGACTACAAGAATCCTAATCCTACTAGGATTCTGAAATTCAATCTTACTTTCCACGGAGCTCATCTGCCTTCTAGAAGCCAAATTTGTTGTAGATAGGATGTAAACTATCCATACGATTTTGAATCACGTCAATACAACGTCAGATGAATGTAGATATGGCCAAATAACCGTCTAGGAGTCATCCCAATGAAATTGTTCTACAAGCCCTTGTTCTCTAAATTGGAAAGTGCATTTACTAACACTTTTACACACGATTTAATCTATCTTAGACACTCTAAAAACATCAAAAATGACTCTAAAACAGAATTCTAAAGATTACAATCTACATTGGCAGAACATAAGGCCATGCAAGACTTTTTACAAGACGAACATCATATGAACATGTCTGGATGTTAAGTCCAGCCCACCGTCCATCCTATGCTCTTGTTTTCATCTTTAAAAAAGGTTGATAGGCTTTAAAAATAGAACCAATGCTCATCAACATTGTCCTCTTGGTCATGCACAAATTCCACAATTAATGATTGAACATCAAGCCTCAATTCCCTTGCTTTACTCCTAGTGATTTGCCTTTTGAACCTTCATGGGACATGCGACCTTCCACTCCATCCTTCTTTATGTCCTCATCTTGTTGATTGAATTCTATGTCTTTGCCATTCCCTCACCACACGAAAGGATTCGACATTGAATCAAAAACTGAGCTAAATGGACATAGGTCAGTAACATTGCTAGTATTCAAAATATCATCATACTTACCTTGGGGAAGGTCGATGACATAGGCATTGTCATTCATGCGAGCATGTAATTTGAATGGGCCATCATCCCTAGGTCGCAATTTTGACTTCCTCTCCTTGGGAAACCTCTTCTTATGCAAATGTAACCACACTAGATCTTCCGGCTCAAAGACCACAGGTTTCTTACCCTTGTTTGCTTGTTTGAAATACTGTTCATTCTTCATCTCAAGCTCAATTTAATCTTTTCATGCAATTTCTTAGCATGCTCGGCATTATCCTTACCATCTAAGATAGCACGTTTATTAGTAGGCAAATGCAACAAATCGAGGGGTGCTAAGGGATTGAAATCATAAAGAACTTCAAAAGGAGAATGAGCAGTAACACTATGAACACTTCTATTATACGCAAACTCGATGCAATGCAAACAATCCTCCCGATTCTTTAAGTTCTTTTGAATGATGGCCTGTAACAATTGAGATAATGTTCTATTAACAACTTCAATTTATCCATCATTTTGTCTGTGTGCAGTAGCAGAGAACAAAAGCTTAGTTCCGATTTTACCCCATGAAACATGCCAAAAGTGATCAAAGAATCTAGTATCCCTGTCACTAACAATGATTCAAGGCATATCATGCAAACGTACCACTTCTTTAAAGAATAATTCAGCAACATGAGAAGCAATGTCAACCTTTTTACTAGAAATAAAGTGAGACATCTTAGAAAATCGATCGATAACCATAAATATGCTATCATAACCATTTCTAGACCTCAGCAAAACTATAACAAAGTCCATAGAATGCTCAGATCATACCCTAATTCCTCGTAGTTTTAGTTTTGCTCTCTGTTTGATATCTCATCCATTCTGTTTTCAGGATGTGATCCTAGGTGAATATTAAAATTCGCCATCTGGCACTAGAAGGAGGGCCAGACAAGCCTTAATTCACTCTACTCTTGCTCAAACGCATTAAACATACCATTCAAATAGGTAAAAATACTCAACCAGAAGGTGAGGAACTTTTACACCATCGAAGTAACCGAGGCGATCCCCATCAACCATTGGAGCAGGACTTTGACCGCCAAAGGGGACACTCAAATGTTGTTGCAGACTAACCTCTAAAGAACGTATCAGAGCCATGCAATGTGTAGCTCAAAACCCAAAAGTGTTCCAAGCTGTTGTGAAAAAGATGAAAGGTAAGGCTCCAGAGGCTGCACACAGCATAGAAGGCCTTCCTTGCGTCTATCAAGGAAGGCATACAAACTTGGAATATTTTCCTACGCACCTGAGATATTCCTTAGAGTCAAAAGGCCGGTTTATAACCCAGTGGATGGCCTCATGATAGCCTTCACCTTTAGCATAGAAGCCCTTGAGAGTATTGGCACATCACCTCGACCACACCCAAAGGACTTTGCAAACACTTCGGTGCCAAGCCGAAGGTGGCAAAAAATGCATGGAAAAGCCATATGGTAAACACAATGCCTTTGAACGTCTAGGAGGTTGCGGCAAAAAGAGATTGCCTCTTTTGGCCTCCACAACACATATTCTGGCAGTAATGAAGGAGAATAGGTTGGGAAGGACCCACCACAATTGACGGGGCCAAGGTTGAGGAGATAGCTGAAGTAAGAGATTGAGAGTTTGATCGGCCTGGGGTACCTGCAACAATTCTATAACCCACAGTGCAGATTGCACAAGAAGTTAGAATTCAGCCAACCTCAACCTGGAGAGAAGTGACGACCAGACCAACCTCACAGGGTGCAAGGACAAAATCCTAGGCATAGCTCCAGAGCCTCGGGTCAGTGTATGCGGTCACAGCTAGTTCACGCTGGTCGGGACTGAAACCAGTGTCTGGATCTACGCTTCGTCGTTGGAAGGAGTGATTAAGATGTATATTCTCTTAGCAAGGCTTGATGTGTATATCTCATTCTTGGCAGTTGGTGAGGATAGTGTCAACAATTTTCTGCATTAACATCACCCTGTGTCCAGGTAGCCAAGGCCAATGAGTCCATACCAGCTGTGCCTATTGTGCGCTACACGACACAACAAGGAAACAAAATGATTGACGATCAGACCTATATTTTTAGTAGGAAAACACTTGGAAACATCTGCCAAATATTTGCCCGTATTCTGCCTCAAACTTTGAACATAACGCCTATGAATTCTTCTAAGAAAAACAAGCGCAATGCATTTACTTCTTACCATTTATAATGTTTCAAAATAAAAACGCATTAGATATGAAGCAGATTCTTCTTGATTTCCTGATCGGGGAATCAAGAGACGTGCATAAACCATATTAGTTGGGGTTACAGCAGAACAAGCAATCTTAACTCAAATGCAAGAACAGAGCAAGCCAAAATTTCTGACGTACAAATACACAAATTGTGGGACCAAATTACTCTTTGAAGCACTCTCGGACGAATGAAGACGCAAATTATGGGACCAAATTCCCTTTTTACGTGATTTAAGGAGAACCTCCTACGTAGAAGAAGATTCTAGCAGAATCTCTTGCTTACGAAAAGATTCCAAGAGAACATCCTACTTAAGAGAAGAAAATACATGGCTTTGGCAGTGGTGCGCATGGCCCTATGGTGCGCATACCCAAGCAGCCACCTTAGTGGTGCACATACCCCCATAGTGCGCACCTTTTGTCTAACATGTGACCTCTGTCTTATGGTTCTAAGGAATTACCGCACAGGTTCTGCAAACACCCTCATGGTGCACTGAACCGTGGATAGGGGCAAGATGACAGATATCTGTCGAGCCCAACACGTAACCCCAGTACAAGGATTCGACCATAAGAATGTGGGACCTATTCTGAATTTGCATATACCCAATGACGAGCATGAGATTAAGCCGCAATCTGCATGCCTAATGATCAATATGATGAATTACCCCAATAAAAAAATGAATTCGGTACAAATTTGTCGTATAGCTTTGCTGCATTTGACCTCAACACAGTTTTGACAAACGGTCATTAGACCTTTTTGAAGGGATTTAGCGTAATCTGGACAAACAACTATTATCTCGTATGACCTTAACATAGTTCTGTCCAACGGCCATTCTTATCCTACTAAAGGGATTCAACAGAATAAGTCTCCACTCGGATGGGAGTTACCCATAATGAATTCTTAAACCCTTAAAGCGTAGTTTAATTATTCAATTAGACTATATTTTTGGGAGCTTGTCTATTATACAAAATTTCTAACTCCATAGTAGATCGGGTTCTTTAAATTCGAAACTTAGTTTAGTTTATCATTAGACTATATTTCAAGAGGGTATACAGAGCACCATCTCAGCCTTAGATATCCCCAAGGTGGACAAAATATGCAAAAAAATTGGGATTTTGTGGTTTTATTCACTTTGGCGCAATAAGGCCTGAGATAATTACATGGAAATTATCAGCTATTTATGGTTTCAAGTCGGGAAGGCTTGTTATCTAGGTCAGTGATGTCCAAAGTATTCTGAGGTGATCAAAAGTAAATTTGGAAAAGGATTTACACGTTATCATTCAATTCAGCTATTCAGTTGAAATTAGAAGGATGAGGCATTAAATGTTACAAGGTAGAAGCAGAAAAGAATGGCCTAGGGGGTCCTATGGCTCATAATCTGGTTGAGCAGAGCTGCCCGGCTCAGCACCATCAACGAAGAGCTAGAATTGCCCCACAAAATTGTCGTTAGCTGCTGGGTTATATAGCTCCGTCACTTGAGGATTCTCTTTCATGGCGGGCTCCACTGTGGCACAGATGTCAATTGCCTGGGCACAACCAATTTCCATGGCAAAACTCTAGAGCATTGTTATATGCACAGTGAAGGCTTTAGATCTTCTATAGTCAGATACTGTGGCTACCTCGGCCTCAGCCATCCGCTGTGGAAAGGTAGTAGCCTCCAGCTTTGGCTCCTCTTTCTCTAACGAAAGTTCGTCCTGATGGTGCTCGGCTTTGACTGTGTGTGCCTCAGGCTTGTCTTTGCTTGCCTCGGCAGTGGCCAACATCTTGTTGGTGGACTTCAGCTTGGCCATTAATGTCTCCTTAGCCGATTCGGCACAGGCAAAGGCCAGTAGTAGCTGGGCAACCCTGCGCCTAAGTCTCTCTGTTTCAGACTGGGATGAGGCCAGGGCTGTAGCTGTTGCCTCGTTTTTCCTTTATACAACCCTAATGCTCAGCCTAAGGCTCATTCACTCACTTTCTCAGCTCCTTGGCGACTCTGGCAATTTTCACCCACTTGTCGTTTTCTAACTTTAGCAAATCTCCTATTATCTCACTCCTCAACATTTCCACTTGATGGGCTCTGAACTGCAATGGGAAATCCGATTAATAAATGCCAAGAAAAAGATGCAAAAATAAAACGAATGGAAAATATAGTTTACTGAAGCCAACTTCGAGTGTACTATCACCAGATCAGAGAAGTTTAGCTTGGCTGCCCACATTGCATCTTTGTGCAGCACAAAATCTTTGTTGATGCGCCTAGCCGCCTGTGGGCTCTCTACGGTGTCATCAGCGGCGACCTCAGGTTCTTTCTCCTCAGCACGTTCCCCGGCTCTGGGCTCCTCAATACGCTGCCACAGTCATCGGGAGTCTCATAGGGGGTTAGCCACTCTTCTATTGTAAATCTGGGCTGAATAGAACGCCCAAGACCTTCTCTCCCTTTCCTTTTTCTTTTGAATTTCCAGAGTGCCAGTATTGTTTGTTCTTCAATTTCCTTCTCGTGAGCAGGAGGAGCTTCCCCTACGCCTATTGTACTAACAGGTTCAACCAGTGACTAGCTCCTGACCTGCAACATGGGGCAACACTCCGACATCCACCAGCAAGCTTGCAAAGATGAGAAAGTCGAGCTAAAAGAAACCTTCAGACAAAAGAGAAAAGTGCAATTCCAACCGGCATGGGATTAGATGAATGTTGCTATCCTGCAACTCCCCTAGTTGTTTAGCCGGTTGCACCGCCGCTGTTTGCAGCGCGAGTTCGATGGCGGATACTGTTGGAGAAAATAGAAAGAAATTGAAATTAGGTCAAGTTGCAAAATGTGGTTAGCAACGTATTTTGAGCTGAGTTATGATTAGTTTCATTAATGATTAGTAGAAACTAATGTGTCCTTAGTTATCTACGTGACGAGCAGATAATTTTAGGCTTTTGAATCATTCAATTCTGATACCGGATGAATGAGAAATTAATGCTCAAAGTAAGGAGGAAAATCAGCTCAGCTCGGCCCGTGCATGAGCATGGGCTCAGGTTGTGGACTGAGCTGATGGGCTCAGGTTGCGGACTGAGCTGTGGGCCTGATGGGCTTAAGCTGCAGGCCGGGTTCCGCAGCAGCGGGTCGGATCTTATCAGCTGGGGTGAAGTTTGTTTGAGTTTAAACTTCTCTAGGTTGTTAAGATAGGGCTAAGGTTAAATTTTGAAAAGTTGTTGAGCTTTAACCATGCCGAGCTGACCTGAAGTTGTTATGGTCTGAAGGCTCAGATTGAACAGTTATTTGATCCGACGGCTGAGGGTAGACCTGGTGTGATTATCTGATCCAAAGGTTCAGGCCAAGCAGGTATCTGATCCTATGGCTGCGGTTGAACTGACTGTAACAAACTGACCTCAGAATTCCCCTGTAAAGAGAGGCCTAGCTGACTTCAGTGGTCACGCAGGAAAATTCAGAAGTTCCTCTCTTTTCTCTGGAATCGCTTTCTCTGTATAATCATTCTCTCGAATACATACTATGTATTTCCCAGTAATCCAAGAATTCAGGACAGCTTACAGGTTCGTTTGAATTCTACACTGCAATGTCACTCGTCTAAAGTTGAGGCTTTTAATGGTTCCTATACCTTGATATTTTAAGTGGGTATGGCAGAATACTCTAGATATGAAAAACCTATTTAAGTGTGAAGTGTGGCTGCTTCTATGAGAATTTTGTAAGGCCAGAGTTCTCTAACATACTTTCTGAAACCGGGTGGTTCATGGCCAAAAAGAACATAATCATGAGAACCAAAAGGGTGTTAAAGGAAATTTTGTGTGAGTACTATTGTCTAGGTTCACAATAAAGACCGGTTAGTTCAAGAAATCAAGTCACTAATTAGCAGAGTGGATCAGATAATATATCACTAAGAAAGGTTCAAAGATAGAAGCTACCTCTACTGATGCAACATTTTCTTATCTGAATTCTCGGTAAAGTCTGCATATGCATTTGCATTGATTCCCGTTCATGTGGGGGACTGTTGGAGAAAATGGAAAAAATTGAAATTTGGCCAAGTTGCAAACTGTGGTTAGCAATGTACTTTGAGCTGAGTTATAATTAGTTTCATTAATGATGAATAGAAACTAATGTGTCCTTAGTTATCTATGTGACGAGTAGATAATTTTAGGCTTTTGAATCACTCAATTCCGATACTGGGTGAATGAGAAATTAATGCTCAAAACAAGGGAGAAAATCAACTCAGCTCGGCCAATGCCTGGGCATGGGCTCAAGATGCGGACTGAGCTGATGAGCTCAGGTTGCAGACTGAGCTGCGGGCCTCATGGGCTCAAGCTGTAGGCCGGGCTGCGGGCTGTAGATTACATGCCAGGTTCTGTAACAGCGGGTCAGATCTTATCAGTTGGGGGTGAAGGTTGTTTGAGTTTAAACTTCTCCAGGTTGTTAAGACTGGCTAAGATTAAATTTTGAAAAGTTGTTGAGCTTTAACCGTACTGAGCTGACTTGAAGTTGTTACGATCTGAAGGCTCAGATTGAACAGTTTTTTGGTCCGACGGCTGAAGGCAGACCTAATGCGGTTATCTGATCCAAGGGTTCAGGCTGAGCAGGTATCTGATCCTATGGTTGTGGTTGAACTGATTGTAACAAACTGACCTCGCCTAGCTGACCTCTTTGGTCATTCAGGAAATCCAGAAGTTCCTTTCTTTTCTCTGCAATCTCTCTCTGCATAGTCATTCTCTGGCATACATAAACATTCTGAATTTCCCAATAATCCGAGAATTCAGGACGGCTTACACGTTCGTTTGAGTTCATACACTGCAGTGCCACTTGTCTGAACTGACTCTGCTGTATCCTTGGAGACGATTGCTCCATATGGTTAGGCACAGTATACCGGAGCAATACGTCTTAAGGACAGAGTCCTGGACTCACCTCGGATCTTTTCTCATCTGAGCTGTTAAGGTTATTGCTGAGCTGAGCTCTGCTTTGTGCTGAGCTCATGTGATCAAAGGATAGTGCACCACTGTTGTTGTACAATGTTGTCGAGTTGAGCTCTGCTGTGTGCTGAGTTTTGCTGTTTGGCTGAGAGCATTCGTTGTTCTGTAGCACTGCCGTGCTGAGCTCGACTGAAGCGGTTGAAAGCACAATTGTTGTTCTGTTGTGCTTAGGTGCCAAGGTCGGCTGGTCGGCCATCAGTCCAGAACGCAAATACAATTGCGATGACTGGACTGATCTGACCTGACTTCAGTTCTGCTCGGCTGGAAGGCTGATAGCACAGAAATACTGTTCTGAAGTTCTATTGTAATGAGGTCGATAAGTCGGCTGACTGTTTAGAACGCAAACTCAATTACGCTATATGGACTGTCTTGACCTGGCAGGTCGATCTGACCTGACCTGAGCTCGGCAGGTCGGCCACTGCTTTATTTCACAAGCAAACTGTATAGAAGTCAATTTTGTCTGATTTGAATTATTTCCAACAATACATAAGCTGGCTTGATTGTTGCCTGCATGACCATTGAAGTAGCAGGGGGTTTTTGGGTACTTGGCGTGACGGCTTGGATAGCTCTTTTTCTTGCCTTAATTGCAGCAAGGGCCCTTTCAACTCTGTTCAAAATCACTCCTGTATTCATGTAAAAAGGCTCAGCTGGTACCAAAAAGATCTAAATTAGAATACCGGAATCATGCTTTGAGTTCAGCAATCAACCCTAGACAATGTCCATCCTGTTCTCACTTAGTGGCCTATATCTTATGCCGCCACTGTCATACCCCGTAACTTTTAAGTCCGACCGTTAATAATTAGAAAACAACTTTAAATATAATTTCATTAAATGCATATGTTTACGAGGTTGAGTGGATAAAATAGAGGTGAGAAAATGAGCAAAATAGTGAAACTAAGAAATTATGCTGAAATACCCAAAATACCCCTCCCCACTTAAATGATGGGGGAGTTACACAAAGGAGTATAACTCCCCATTAGTCTAGAAGAGGTCGGTTACAAACAAAGAGAAGGAGGAGAAAACGCCTAGAGGGGAAAGAGAAGGAGAAAGGAGAAAGAAGAAGAAGAGAAGAAGAAAAGGAAGGGAGAACGGTCAATCTAGGTTCAATCCTTACCAGAATTCCGCAGTACACTCGTAAGCGCATCTAGATTCCAAGGCAAGTAATCTTTCTATACGCTTTACGCAAATTTTGATTCTATAGGCCCTATGTTCTTATAAAGAGAAAATACGGATCACACATTGGTAATCTCATCTTGTCTATGTTAAATGCTTTACTATATGTAATTGTTGTTGTTAGTTGTGTAAAGTCATGTTCTTTGGGCCAAATTTCTGAGAATAGCTGTGTGGTGCTTTGTTGTTTGTCAAGCATGCCCACGAAAGTGTATTCTTGCTGTGTTTATTGTTTTGTTATGTTCTTGTGTTGGTTGTCTACACCTTAGATGTTTGAGAGGAGTTGCAGAGAATTGAAGGATGATTGATAGCCTTGTTATAGTCTTGTTGTGTTGGGAAGGTTGAGGATATCTATTGAAGGCTGTGAATGGTAGAAGATTAAGAGTGGATACTATTAAGCATGTCTAAGAATCAATTCGTGTTAGTGGTGTGTTAAGCATGATGAATCAAGGTGCTAAGATTGATCTTGAGGGGTTGAACATGAAAGGGGTTGAAGAAGAAAGGTGTTGGGTGGAAGTTACTGCAGAAAAACTGCAGTTTAGAACCGTCAGAACACTTCGAACATCCACATTAGGCGCTTCAAGTCACATTAGGCGCCTAATGTAGGCGTTCAATGTGTCCCAGAGCATCCCCGTACACTTCGAACACCTACATTAGGCGCTCGATGTCACATTAGGCGCTTCATGTAGGCGTTCGATGTATGCGGCACCTCCCCGAACACTTCGAACGCCTAGTATAGGCGCTCCAAGTCACTTTAGGCGCCTCATGTGGCGTTCCAAGTATACTCGAAGTCTTCTTGACCCTTTAGGCGCCCTATGTAAGGGTAGCAACTTTATACACTTCCTTTGAACATAAAGAGCAAGGGTATTTGAGGTGTAATTGAGGAATAGATGGTAAGTTTGACTAAGTAAAAATAAGATTGAATCCCAAGTGAATTAGTGTGACGAACGGACTTGGAAAGATACAAACAGGGAGTGTTTGAGGTGCAAGACTGTATACTTGATATGTAAGATGTGTGTGTGATACCTTTAATATCGTCCATTGCTCATAAATTACAAAGTGTTTTGAACGTGTGCTAGAGTTGTAAACATTAAGTGTGAATGAGTAGGTTAAGTATGAATTCGAAGTGGATTTGCGATACGAAAGAGCATAAAGTGGTATGAATGAGGTGTATTTGAGTTGTAAACATTAAGGGTGAATGAGTAAAGTTAGGTATGAATCCAAAGTGAGTTAGCAATATGAAAGAGCACAAAATGGTACGAAAAGGGTGTGTTTGAGGAAGTATGAACGAGCAAGGTTAAGTGTGAACTCGGGATGATTTCGTAATACGAAAGGACATGAAATGATACGAGCAGGATGTGATAGAGGTTCAGGACTTTGTACTTGATATGTAAAGTGTGTGTGCATGTTTACACGTTTGATATGATGTTACATGAGCATTCTGCATCATGACATGAACACTTTGCATTTCGACATGAGTTTCGGTTTGCGAAAAGAATACGGGTTTGAAAAGAAGATTAAAGTTTTCGAAAAGCAACGATGGCTGCTGGTTGATCGCAGGGTATAAAAGTCACGCCTGCGAAAGCAAGGTATAAAAGCGTGATCTGTGAATCAACAGCAGGGTATAAAGTATTTATGGGGCCGTGGACCTATTAGCACGGAAAATAAAGTTATTTTATGGGGCCGTGGACCTATCAGTACGGAAAAATAAAGTTATTTTATGGGGCCGTGGACCTATCAGCACGGAAAATAAAGTTATTTTATGGGGTCGTGGACCTTTCAGCACGGATATATGATATATGTAATGGGACCGTGGACCTTTCAGCACGGATATATGATATATGTAATGGGGCCGTGGACCTTTCAGCGCGGGGTATAAAGTTATATGTTATGGGGCCGTGGACCTTTCAGCACGGGGTATAAAGTTCTGTTTGCTGTGGACTGATCACCCACATGGTATAAAGTTCTGCTACGCGAAGAATATGATAAGAAGTATTATGAGAAGTTTTGAGAAATGACACGCATGACATGTTTACGAAAGAAGACATATGCATGGGTGTTGTGTGTGGTTTTGAAGAAGTACATGCATCATGTTACACGAAGCATAAGATTTGACATGCAAGAAATGTTACTAGCATATGTTCTGTTTATGTAGTATGTTTGGCTCTACATGTGTTGGTTTCATTTTGTGTGTTAATTATGTGGCTTATATAGATTTGATGACTTGTTATAAATATGTTATTTGCCAACCCGAGCACCTTATTTTGGGCATTGATTTATATACTGGTGACTCGTCGTGTGTGATCCCGTAAGGTGTATAGACGGGTTACTTGCTGGCGATGTTTTCGCTAAGAACAATTATTCTATCTCCTTTTCAGGTGAGCCAAAGTACACGATGATTTTTGTAGAAGATATCGGCTAGTGGGCTCATTGGGACGATAGTCACTAAAATGGACAGGCTTACAGTCTTTATCCTTTAGTTTAGGGATTTACTGTTAAAACTTTGTATTGAAGGATACTCAGACACTCTCCCTTACACGTTTTATTTCTGCTGTGTTTCATGTGGGATACTATTGTTATTGAAGTTTTTAATTCTACGATGTTTCCGCTGATTTATCTTACGTCATGAATGACGTGTGCTTGATCTGCTTTGACGCTTCGTAGTTCTCGTAGTAGACTACGGCGGGTGCACTGGTACCGATGTCCAGTATCGGTCCGGGGCGCTACAGGTGGTATCAGAGCCTAGGCTTCAGATCTATCTCGGAAACTTAGGTTCGTGATCTTTTAGACACCTAAGATATGATTCTCCCTTAAGGTTGATCTTTAGTTATAAGTGCTGATTTCTCTAGAGTTTAAGTATGATTTGGGTTGGGTGTGTGTGAGTGCGTATATCATTTAACTTTCTATAATAATTTTAATTGTTGACCCCACCGATCTCTGGGATACAACTTTGTGATGCCTTTCTGAAGTATTACGTGCCCAAGACAGCGATCTTAGACAAGATAAGGGTGTTCGACGGGCTAAAACGGAGTCGGATGATAATGTCAGAGTATGCCGACTATGTCCATGCTTTGGGTAAGTTCGCTCCTGCGATTATGCCTGATAATCGCTTAAAGATGACAAAGTTCGAGCGAGGTTTGGACTCAAGAATTCAGTCAGCAATTGTAAGCGCATGGATGAGAACCAACGAGGACATGATGGATGCGTGCTTCTGCGTCGAGAGTGATTTCCGTAGAGTGGTGGCAAGAGAGGCCGATGCAGGATACTCTAACAAAGGTAAGAGGGTAAGAGAAGAGATTTGAGTTGGTAGCAGGCCAGGATGTTTGGATCAAGATTCAGAAGAGATGTCCGGTCGGGAAAATTTTAGAGACCCCCACCATAGAACCCAGGTGTAAATCAGGCTGTAGGAGTTTTCCGCATTGTAATAAGAGTCATGATGGTGAATGTGGGAAGTTGGCAAGAGTGTGTTATCGATGCGGACAGGTAGGTCATCTCGTTAGAGATTGTCCAGAGATGAGAAAGAATGCTCTGGGGGAAGCGGCTCAGCAATCGAAGACGAATGTCCCGTCAATGTCATGATTGCCATGGATATTTGGAAAGTCGCCGTGGTGGTATGAGGTACAATTTGAGTGAACAAGATATTCACCAATGTTCTTTTAATAGCGACGTGAACCCCTCTTTGGTGGCAAAAGGGATTGTTAAGCGCCTTTGTGGTTCACCAGAATAGTTGGAGATTCCGTACTGTGACCAAGCGTCCAAGATCAAATTATGATTTCACACCAACATTGAATATCGATTAAAACAAGTGACAGTTAAGAATTCTGGGATGGAAGATATAACTTTTCAAGTGTTGTTGATTTGAAGGAAGTTGAACTTATTACCAAGTGGTCTAGATTTATGAATGACACCGAAGTCGGCGTTTCTTGGGTCTAGCTAGTTATTATAGGAAGTTTGTCGAGGAATTCTCGACAATAGCGATGTTCCTCAATTGCCTTACTCAAAGGAAGTCCAAGTTTGAGTGAACGGCAGAATGCGAGAAAAGCTTCACGGAGCTTAAGAGGAGGTTAACCATAGCTCCATTATTGGCTCAACCTTCTGGTACTGATGGGTTTGTGATATGTAGTGATGTGTCGAAAAACAGTCTAGGTACGTAAACTATAGCGTAAGTTATGACTTTCCATCCAAATTGAGTTTAGTTGATGCTTCACTTGTAGACTGTGTTTTGATGCAATACGAACAAGTTATCGCGCATGCCTCAGGACAGCTAAACATGAGACAGCTAAGGGGGTTGAAACTACAAAAGGACTATGGCTTAACCATTAATTACCATCTAGGAAAAGCTAATAAAGTGGCCAATGTATTAAGCAGAAAATCTAACCATGCGTCACAGTCATCACTTGAGAGAGAAATATAAGAATTTAACTTGGTTTCTGTTGAATCTATAGTAATGTTTTCGCATCATTGACCGTCACCCCCGAGTTTGATGGATTGGTTGAAAGAAGCTCAAAAGAAGAATAAGACTGTGGTGATATTGCTGGGAAATTGAGGTATAGTCAGGTTGATAGATTACAGACCAAGGTGGACGGGAACTTATGTAGAGGAAAAATGTGTGTACATGATTTAGATGAGCTAAGAAAAGAAATGTTGCGAGGGGGCTTACAGCTCAAGGTTATCAATAAATCATGGTAGCACCAGAATGTACAAGGATCGCTAACATTATTATTGGTGGTGTAAGATGAAGAGACATATTACGGAGTTCATTGGGAGATGTCTAGTGTGTCAGTAAGTTGAGACTGAACATCAACAACCTAGTGGATTAGTGATACCGTTGGAGCTTCCAGGGTAGATATAGGAATTTATTACTATGGACTTTCTGGTTGATTACCGAAAACAAGAAGTGGATATAACATGATTTTGGTGATTGTGGATCGATCGATTATCTGCATATTTCCTATCGGTCTCGAGGGAAGTATTTCTCAGAAGTTGGTAAATTTAGATATGGACAACATTGTCAGCCTACACGATGTTCCAATAAGTATAGTGTCTGACTGAGACCAACGGTTCACTTCCAAGCTCTGGTTAGTATTCTAGAGAGCCTGGGTAAGGAGTTAGGGATGAGTACATCCTACCACCCTCAGACATGGACAGTCTGAACGGACTACGCATACCCTAAAAGACATGTTAAAAGCTGGTGTTCTAGATTTCAAAAGGAATTGGGGATGTAATGGTGAAGTTAATGGAGTTCTATCATAACAACAGTCAGCACAATGCAATTGATATGGCTCCTTTTGAAGCTTTGTATGGAAATAAGTGTAGCTCCCCGGTTTATTGGGACGAATTCGGTGGGAGGACCATCACCGAACATGAATGACTCGAGAAGACATTAGGAAGCGCGAGAATCACTCGAGAGAGACTCAAGTCGGCTCAGGACCGCAACAAAAGTTAGATGGATTCTAAACGATGACCTTTGGAGTTTAATGTAGGCGGAAAGATTATTTGAGAATATCACCTAAAAAAAGGGGTACTATGATATGGAGTGAAGGGCAATTTAAGACCCCGTTCTATTGGTCCGTATCAGATACTTGAGAAGGTGGGAGTTTTGGCATATGAGTTGGCGTTACCTCCGGTATTGGTGCAAGTCCAAAAGTTATTTCATGTATCTCAGTTAAGGAAGTATGTGACGGATCCGATCAGTGTGCTCGAAGCACAAACTTTGGAACTCAATAGTGAGGTTATATATGAAGAGATACCTGTGAGGATCGTAGAACGAAAGGACCAAGTGTTTGAGGAAACGGGTGATCTCTTATGTGAAGGTCCAGTGGAGCAATCACATGAAACGGAAAGCTACTTGGAAACTTAAAGAGCAGATGCAGGAGAAGTATCCTCAACTCTTAAATTAAGGTACACAAGTTTCGAGGACGAAACTTTTTGTAAGGGGGGTGGAATGTCATACCCCGTAACTCTTAAGTCCGACCGTTAATAATTAGAAAATAACTTTAAATATAATTTCATTAAATGCATAGGTTTACGAGGTTGAGTGGATAAAATAGAGGTGAGAAAATGAGCAAAATAGTGAAACTAAGAAATTATGCTGAAATACCCAAAATACCCCTCCCCACTTAAATGATGGGGGAGTTACACAAAGGAGTATAACTCCCCATTAGTCTAAAAGAAGCCGGTTACAAACAAAGAGAATGAGGAGAAAACGCCTAGAGGGGAAAGAGAAGGAGAAAGGAGAAAGAAGAAGAAGAGAAGAAGAAAAGGAAGGGAGAACGGTCAATCTAGGTTCAATCCTTACCAAAATTCCGCAGTACACTCGTAAGCGCATCTAGATTCCAAGGCAAGTAATCTTTCTATACGCTTTACGCAAATTTGATTCTATAGGCCCTATGTTCTTATAAAGAGAAAATGCGGATCACACATTGGTAATCTCATCTTGTCTATGTTAAATGCTTTACTATATGTAATTGTTGTTGTTAGTTATGTAAAGTCATGTTCTTTGGGCCAAATTTCTGAGAATAGCTATGTGGTGCTTTGTTGTTTGTCAAGCATGCCCATGAAGTGTATTCTTGCTGTGTTTATTGTTTTGTTATGTTCTTGTGTCGGTTGTCTACACCTTAGATGTTTGAGAGGAGTTGCAGAGAATTGAAGGATGATTGATAGCCTTGTTATAGTCTTGTTGTGTTGGGAAGGTTGAGGATATCTATTGAAGGCTGTGAATGGTAGAAGATTAAGAGTGGATACTATTAAGCATGTCTAAGAATCAATTCGTGTTAGTGGTGTGTTAAGCATGATGAATCAAGGTGCTAAGATTGATCTTGAGGGGTTGAACATGAAAGGGGTTGAAGAAGAAAGGTGTTGGGTGGAAGTTACTGCAGAAAAAACTGCAGTTTAGAACCGTCAGAACACTTCGAACATCCACATTAGGCGCTTCAAGTCACATTAGGCGCCTAATGTAGGCGTTCAATGTGTCCCAGAGCATCCCCGTACACTTCGAACACCTACATTAGGCGCTCGATGTCACATTAGGCGCTTCATGTAGGCGTTCGATGTATGCGGCACCTCCCCGAACACTTCGAACGCCTAGTATAGGCGCTCCAAGTCACTTTAGGCGCCTCATGTGGCGTTCCAAGTATACTCGAAGTCTTCTTGACCCTTTAGGCGCCCTATGTAAGGGTAGCAACTTTATACACTTCCTTTGAACATAAAGAGCAAGGGTATTTGAGGTGTAATTGAGGAATAGATGGTAAGTTTGACTAAGTAAAAATAAGATTGAATCCCAAGTGAATTAGTGTGACGAACGGACTTGGAAAGATACAAACAGGGAGTGTTTGAGGTGCAAGACTGTATACTTGATATGTAAGATGTGTGTGAGATACCTTTAATATCGTCCATTGCTCATAAATTACAAAGTGTTTTGAACGTGTGCTAGAGTTGTAAATATTAAGTGTGAATGAGTAGGGTTAAGTATGAATTCGAAGTGGATTTGCGATACGAAAGAGCATGAAGTGGTATGAATGAGGTGTATTTGAGTTGTAAACGTTAAGGGTGAATGAGTAAAGTTAGGTATGAATCCAAAGTGAGTTAGCAATATGAAAGAGCACAAAATGGTACGAAAAGGGTGTGTTTGAGGAAGTATGAATGAGCAAGGTTAAGTGTGAACTAGGGATGATTTCGTAATACGAAAGGACATGAAATGATACGAGCAGGATGTGATAGAGGTTCAGGACTTTGTACTTGATATGTAAAGTGTGTGTGCATGTTTACACGTTTGATATGATGTTACATGAGCATTCTGCATCATGACATGAACACTTTGCATTTCGACATGAGTTTCGGTTTGCGAAAAGAACACGAGTTTGAAAAGAAGATTAAGTTTCGAAAAAGCAACGATGGCTGCTTGTTGATCGCAGGGTTAAAAGTCACGCCTGCGAAAGCAGGGTATAAAAGCGTGATCTGTGAATCAACAGCAGGGTATAAAGTATTTATGGGGCCGTGGACCTATCAGCAACGGAAAATAATTTTATTTTATGGGGCCGTGGACCTATCACCACGGAAAATAAAGTTATTTTATGGGGCCGTGGACCTATCAGCACGGAAAATAAAGTTATTTTATGGGGGTCGTGGACCTTTCAGCACGGATATATGATATATGTAATGGGGCCGTGGACCTTTCAGCACGGATATATGATATATGTAATGGGGACGTGGGACCTTTCAACATGGGTATAAAGTTATATGTTATGGGGCCGTGGACCTTTCATCACGGGGTATAAAGTTCTGTTTGCTGTGGATTGATCACCCACAGGGTATAAAGTTCTGCTACGCGAAGATTTATGATAAGAAGTATTATGAGAAGTTTGAGAAATGACACGCATGACATGTTTACGAAAGAAGACATATGCATGGGTGTTGTGTGTGGTTTTGAAAGAAGTACATGCATCATGTTACACGAAGCATAAGATTTGACATGCAAGAAATGTTACTAGCATATGTTCTGTTTATGTAGTATGTTTGGCTCTACATGTGTTGGTTTCAATTTTGTGTGTTAATTATGTGGCTTATATGGATTTGATGACTTGTTATAAATATGTTATTTGCCAACCCGAGCACCTTATTTGGGTATTGATTTATATACTGGTGACTCGTCGTGTGTGATCCCGTAAGGTGTATAGACGGGTTACTTGCTGGCGATGTTTTCGCTAAGAACAATTATTCTATCTCCTTTTCAGGTGAGCCAAAGTACACGATGATTTTTGTAGAAGATATCGGCGAGTGGGCTCATTGGGACGATAATCACTAAATGGATAGGCTTACTGTCTTTATCCTTTAGTTTAGGGATTTACTGTTAAAACTTTGTATTGAAGGATACTCAGACACTCTCCCTTACACGTTTTATTTCTGCTGTGTTTCATGTGGGATACTATTGTTATTGAAGTTTTTAAATCTACGATGTTTCCGCTGATTTATCTTACGTCATGAATGACGTGTGCTTGATTTGCTTTGACACTTCGTAGTTCTCGTAGTAGACTACGGCAGGTGCACTGGTACCGATGTCCAGTATCGGGCCGGAGCGCTACAGCTACCCATATGATCTAGGTCGGTTTGCTTAATACAAAGTTGTTCACTTTTAGCCTATCTAGCAGTGCTTTATAATCTTGAAGGCTTCTAGTGTTATCTTGGTTCTTTTGTTTGGGTTGAGTGTTACTCGCCCTTGATGTAGTCCACACGTCGAGGTCTGCAGAGTTATCCTTCTTTACACAAAAAATCAACATTCCAGTTTTTTGTCGAGCTCAGCAGGTTGTCCGCAAGCTGGACTTTCCGTATTCAGGATCCTCCTGCTCAGTAGATACAGCTATCCAAGGTGTTCATGAGAAGAAACCCATAAAAGTATGGAAATTGAATCAACACCGAGAGCCTACAGAAAGAGTAAATAGCATGCGAGCGGCTTTGTAGTCCTCAAATGGATTGGAGTCTGGCTCGGAGGAGGAAGTATAGGGTCAAACTTGTGTGACAAGGTACAAAGGTTGGTCTAAACACTTTTGGATAGGGATTGACAAACTATACTCCCAAAGTTTAAAGTAGTCTCGTCTATGGTTTTGAGGACAGAGGTTATGATCTCTATGTCCTCGGAAGAGGTCTCTGAAAGGATAGTAGGAGCCTCACTTCCCAGATCAACGCCAATTGAACTAGCAATATTATCGTTCCCAGTGGTGGTAATCGCCACCATTTTCTGCTGTTTGGTGAGATGGACGACGTCATCAGAGGCAGTTTTCTCCGACGAAAAGGACTTTGCCTCCATATCTACACCGCCGGTGTATGAGACCCGCTCAGGGCCATTTGAGAACAACTGATATAGACATGGACGAAGAAGAATAGCAAGGGAGCAAAAGGAAAACTTACTTCTGGACACAGGGTGGAAAACAACGACACTGAAAAAGGAATCACCGGAGGAGATACACAGACTTGGGAGCGATGATGAAAAGTAACAGCCGATAGGTCGAGGGGTCCAATCATCAGGATATCAAGCCAGGCTAGCGGTTGCAAATGGCTGAACAAGTGGAGGAGTTGTGCGAGCAGCAGGCTCTACTAGATCCAGGTCTATCTATATATAAACATTTTTTTAACCTACCTGCTGGGGCTCACTTTTGAAGGTTTGTCGCCTGAGGCAGACGTGGTGCCAACCAACGCGGGTATCCAAGTTGCTGTGGAAGCTACACCGTTCAAAGCTTAAGCGCCGATGATGGTCGGAAGAAGCAGCATGGAAGCCATTGAAGAAGTGCTTTTAGTAGCAAGGCAGAGAAAAAGAATCAGGGCTGAGGCGCCTCCTGTAGCAGCTGAATCTTCTTTAGCTAGATGGCCGATGGCTGAACCACCTCACTCCCAACCACAAAAACAGAGGCAATGATGGTTAGAAAAGTACGCTTAAAGTACTTTAAAATTTGTTCCAAACTTATATAAAAGCATACAAGATATTTCTTGGGAGATCTAAGTGATAGTTGAATCGAACCAAATGAGTTGAAATGAAGTTGAGTGTTCTGTTGGGACATCGATCGATCGATCGATGTGGTGACGGTGCAAAGTTAGAGTGCACTGTTCAACATAGATCGATAACGTGGATCGATCTATGTGACATATCGATACATCGATCGATAAAAGTTGACAGGGTGCAAGGTTGGAGTTTACTGTCTCACATCGATCGATCGATGTGCCAAAGACAGGACTATTCACCTTAAGTTGCAACTTTTGATCTAAGAATCATCTCCCATCATGCATAAAACGTTATATAACTGCCATGGAGGTTAATTTGACCGCTGAAATGGGTTTTGAAAAAAAGTTTTACACAACCCAAGGCCTATAAATAATAGGCTTGCTATCTTAAATAATTAACCAATACTTTTGCAAAGTTTGAAAAATTTCAGCACTATTCTCTCCTCCTATTCTCTCTTCTATTTATCCACTATCAAACACTTCTATTGTTCAAGTTCATCTTCTTCTCATAGAGCAAACAAAAGGAAGAAGATGTTATATCCTGGGAGACTTGTGCCGTATAATTCACCTCGCTCGTGGTGGAGAGATTTTAGCTTTAAGGACAACAACTAACATTGTGTCTCGGCTTTTCTACTATCTTTGTTCTTTTTCCAACAATTACTCTCGCTGATGAGCAGTTCCACAAGAGTGGCTCTTGATAGATGCATTGGTTGCAATGCCGCTAAATAATGTGCCAGTTCTGCCGAAAGACGTCCACAGAGCTCGACAATTTTCATGGAATGGTCTAATGACTGTTTTCACCGTAACATGGCTCTGGGAAGTCTTTCTTACATTGGTTGTACTCTTTTCCATTATCTGAATCAAACCTAGTTAATTGTTTTACAGTTCAGAGGGCAACAACTAGGGATCATGGCTCGAGTGAAGGAGTTTAGAGCTGCCGCTTCATACGCGGAGGAATTGGCCAGAAATAATGAGGCAGTTGGCTTAGGATCTTTAAACAATTAAGTCTAAAAATGCCAAGAACAAAGAATTCAAGTCTGAGGCCAACCACCTGTAAAAAGGGAAGGAGGATTCCAATTTAAGTTAGGAACCGTCAACTCCCAAGTTTATAAGTTACCAGATAAGGTCAAAGACTTGGAGATGTCTTCAACCCAGGCCAAATCAATGTTTGATGCTCTGGAAAGAGAGAAGGCTGGTCTTGAAAGCGACCCCGCTCAAATGAATCAACAGTTGCAAGAAAAAGACAACTCCCTCAAGCAGATGTTGGCCAAGGCAAAGACAAGCGCAGTATCTGAATTCAAGAAATCAGACTATGTCTAAGCCAACATGGACACCTGCTTGGAACTGTAATGCAGATTGGCCG
>AP025075.1:1192463-1216151 GCA_036186865.1 Eustoma russellianum
CGAAAAATTGTATCCTCCTTGAAATGACTCGTGCTATGATTCTTGAGTCTCTTATTCCTAAATATTTCTGGCTCGAGGTCATTGCCACTACAACATACTTAATCGTTTACCTACAAAAATTCTCGCCCATCGAACACCATTATCTGAACTTGCCACTAAAGTGTCTGTTCCCTCTTGTCTGACATTACCTCACAAGGTCTTTGGATGCTCTGTGTTTGTACATATCCAACTCTCTCAACGTACTAAATTCGATGCATGTGCTAATAAGTGTGTTTTCGTTGGTTATGCCACCTCCCAAAAAGGTTACCGGTGTTATAATCCTCGAACTCGGCGGATTCATATCCCCCTAGCTTGTGCCTTCTTATAGCATGAATATTTCTATTCTATCCAATCTTGGTGTTAGGGGAGACTTCTGGAGAGACCTACGATTGGTTACATAACCTAAACTGTCCTTCAGAAGTTGTTGTTCCAACAGGACAAGTAGGTGACGCCGATTGTGCCTTACCTGGCGTAGCTACAATCTCGCTTTCAGACCAGGCTAGTGATCAACCTTCAACGGATACTAAGCAAGAGGTAAATCAAACTAGATCACCATTTGCCACTGAATCAAGCAACTCACCTAAAGAAATGTTACATATGTCCCCATGTTCTGTTATATGTGATTCTATTCTGAATAAGACTAACTTTTCAAAGGAACAACGAGGGAGAGTCCTTCCTCCTAAGGTGAATCGATGTGTTCCATCAGTTTGGTATTCACCAGGAAAAATGTCTAGAGGTACCAAATATCCAGTTAATGGGGCGAAAGGTTTTTTTAGCATCAATATGTAATAATGTGGTCCCTCGGACATTTGATGAGGCCATGGAAAATCCGGAATGACGTATGACCATGGAAAAAGAGATGAACGCCTTATTCAAAAATAATACTTAGGAAAAAACAGACCTATCTGAGGGAAAGAAAGCTCTAGGATGTTGTTGGGTATATACCATTAAGTACAAGGCAGATGGGAGCATTGAAAGATATAAGGCCTGATTAGTGGCTCAAGGATATACTCAGACCTATGGTATTGATTATGTTGAACCCTTCTCACCAGTTGCCAAACTAGATACTATACGAGTATTGTTTTCTGTGGCAGCAACTAAATCCTGGCCTCTACATCAATTTGATGTAAAGAAATGCTTTCCTCTATGGTGAGTCAAAGGAGGAAGTATACATGACTCCTCCCCCGGGGTTCTCTACTGCGTATGCTAATAATGAAGTGTGTAGGTTGAAACGTTCTTTGTATGGGCTTAAACAACCCCCCAGGGCTTGGTTTGGAAGGTTCACGTCCTTTATGAAGAAACAAGAGTATCGTCAGAGCAATGCAGATCATACATTGTTTGTAAAGAAACGAGGTAACTTGGTTACATGTCTTATTATTTATATAGATGACATAATTATCACAGGAAGTGATGTGGAGGAAATGTCGGTATTACAACAACAGTTGTTTTCTGAGTTTGAAATGAAGGACCTGGGAGCCTTGAAATATTTTTTGGGAATCGAAGTCTCCCGATCTAAGCAGGGGATCTTCATTTCTCAGCACAAGTATATTCTGGATTTATTAACTGAAGTTGGTATGATTGACTGTAAACCCGCTGATGCTCCCATGCTAATGAATCACAAGTTAGAGTTTGTGGAAGGGAAGCCTGAGGTAGAGCGTGAAAGACACTATCGATTAGTTGAAAAATTGATCTATCTTTCCCACACTCGACCAGACATTGCATATGCTGTGGGCCTTCTTAGTCAGTTTATGCATCGACCACAAGAGCATCACATGGAGGCGGTAAAGAGAATCCAACAGTATTTGAAGGGAACATCTGAGTGATGAGTCTTCTTTAAGAATCATAGACATCTTGATATTGAAGTATATACTGACATAGATTGGGCAGGAAATCTTATAGATCAATGGTCATCTTCTGGATATTTTGCCTTGATAGGTGGAAATTTGGTTACGTGATGGAGTAAGAAACAAATGGTTGTAGCCCTTTCCAGTGCTGAAGCAGAATTTAGGGGCATTGCTAAAGGAGTTATGGAGATATTATGGTTAAAGAAACTAATGAAAGAAATTGCTAAAGGAGTTATGGAGATATTATGGTTAAAGAAACTAATGAAAGAAATTGTCTTTCATGTCCTAAGTCCATCTAAACTATGGTGTGATAACAAAGCATCTATTCATATTTTCGAGAATCCAGTTCAGCATGATCGTACGAAGCATATAGAGGTTGACCGGCATTTTATCAGAGAAAAGTTGGATGAAAAATTATTGAGTTACCCTTTATTTGCTCATAGAACCAAGTTGCAAATATCTTAACTAAAGCAATTGATGGAAGAGCATTCTAGACGATTTTGTCAAAGTTGGGATTTATTGATCCTCATGTTCAACTTGAGGGGAAGTGTTCGAAGGAAAAAAGTTAAAAAGGAAATTAACCATAAATTCCTTTGACTGTAAATTGCAAAATCCTAGGAGTAGAATATGTAACTTATCATATTGAGTATAGGCTCTTGTGTATGTGTATGAATATGATGTACTGTAGACAAGATGATATATAGAAAAAGTTTCTTTCTAATCAAAAATTGTGTTCTATACCACGTATCACAATGGAGGCGCACAGTGAGACAGTCAGTAAGCACAATCAATCAGTTGACAGGGAGTTGCAACGATGTAGAAAAAAACGCAAAAAGCCACCAACTGGAAAAATCAACTATGTTATGGAATAGGTATCAACTTTGGAGCAGCTTTTTGGAGAATTGAGATCCAACACCATCTTTACATGTCAACAAATTGTGGAAAATATAAAAGCAAGTGCACATGAACCGACACGTCTGCCTATAATGGATAGACGAAATCGTGGATCCAGAGGAGGACCCTTCTGAAGATGAGGCAAACAGCGATATAGATGATTAGGTTGGGTTTTAGATTAGACGAAATAAATAGCTACACCTTCAAGAATATGGTTAGGTTGTGCTTAGTATGTGCTCTTCATAGCAAAAGGTTGTATCCCTAACCCTAAAGGCCTTCCACATTTCGGCCCAACGAGACAGCTGGGAGGATGTAAATCAGGTACTCAACGGCACACTATGGAGGAGGCACATTGCCCACAGACTTACAAGGAGCCCACCTTCAAGGCCCCCGTCAAAGTCTGAAGATGATGCTCCCACACTGCAGCCTGCAGGACTCGAAACTTACACCTTTATATCAAATCTGTCCTTCCGGAACCAACTGAGCTATGCCCTGCGGATGCTTATTATGAGCTCTTATATGTATGCAAACTCATTACTGCGAATGATGTGCAAAACATGAATCCTATTGCCTTTGAGAATGAAGTTTTTTTTAACAGTTATTTCTCGAGTATCAAGATCGAGATTTGTCAATTGTAGAAAACATGTAATAGAGGAAATGAGACATGTCAATATAAGCTCAAAATCTAGTATTAAATGAGAACATATCATGACAGTTGAATGTACTATGTTCAGATGCGTGATTGTCACGTCTCGTACGGATCGTCTCCTTTAACACATGGATATGTAATTGTTGTAGACAAAATTTTAAGTCACTCCTAGCCGTTGATCACCAAGGTTTTTGTTTGAGTCTTCCTCCTTCAAAAGTTACCTGTTTCCCAAGCAAGTTTGCACCCTCTTCGACGGCCACACATTTGATGTTAGATATCCCCCATAAAGCTGCGCACACCTTGAATGGGTTCTAACTTTAATAAACAAAGAAAACACTCAAGTTGTTCTTAAGAGTGCATAGTGAAGTCTAAATGCAAAATAATTATATCTTTATTTACTGAGCTCATCGAATGCTCGTCCTTTATAACTTGTCTAGAATTACAGGAATGAGTTTGAGTAACGTGTACAGAAATTAGTAAGCAAGCTTTCAATTAGTAAATATTTGTACTCAGTCTTATGTCAAATTTATATAAGCCATTGTGTGTGGTTATTAATTTTTTTTTTAAAGTTTGTCATATGAAGAATCGAGTATTTCTATCTAAAATGATTGAGAATTGCATTTTCGTTGTTCTATGCCGTGTTTATTATTCACAAATGCAAAAGACTAGTAGACTAAGAATGTTTTTTTTTTTTTTTTTTTTTTTTGCAGTGTTTGGTATTCGGGTTCTCATGTTCAAATGGAAAGTCCCGTTAACTTTGCCATAGGCACGCCAAACAACCAACGTTCCGTAACGTATTTCTAAAATGCACTTTCATTTATCAAAAGGTAGATTCAGATTTATTTATTTCTTTCATAACCTATATTTCCTCTATTTCATCACCACCTTTTTACTTTTGTTGGTTATTGTAGTAATAAGTAATAATTATGGTATACAGAACCTCAGTTAAGCACAACCATGATATTTTAGAATGAAAATTTTTGCTCTCTCTGATTCGTCTCTATGTCATAATGACAAAGACGCTTTTAGCCGATAGAGGATCCACTGATTTTTCTGACTGTATTTTATATATGTACGAAGCTTTTGCTGTCGTTGAGATATACTGAGAATGATGGTGGTTGTTGTATATATGTACGGACTGTAATCTTGAATACTTGAAGCCTTTGAATAAATGAACTAAAAATTGGGCTAAGTATGTGATTGAATAAACATGTAAAATGAACAATTCATGCAAAACAACCAAAATGTCAAAGGTCTTCGGAGTTTGACTAGGAGAAAATCATCCGACGCTTAAATCAATTGCAAAATTTCAAAGTAATTCGACCTTGAGAAAGTTGCTTAGGCCCATAAGTCAGAAGAGTTAAGGCTCAGCCCCCCTTCTATGAGGTAAATAACTTCGTATTTATAAGACATTGAGAAGAGATCAACCTGGAAAACGTGGAAGCATCCTCGTAATACCCCAATGGTTTAGGTTATACCGTGAGGACCACTTGATTCTGTAGTTGTACCACATATCGACAGGACCAAAGAGACAAAGTCTGTTAAAAGTACCTAGTCAAGGATATAAAAACACCTTAATGTTTTAATTTTACTTGACCGTAAAAGAATTAATTTTAGAGCATGACTGTATTGTTTGTACCTAGTCAACGATATAAAAATACCTGAATGTTCTTATCTTATTTGACCCCAAAAGAATTACTGTTAGAACATGCTTTTAGTGTGTAATTTATAGTTATCCATGCACAGGAATAACCTCAGGTTGGCATCTGAGTTTTTCTAGACTGTCGTGGATATATGCATTTGTGTCGTCGTCGTCATCATCATCCGTACTAAGTATATCTCAACAACAGCAAAAGCTATCGTTAGTGTTGCATTTGTCTATTTGCGATAATAAAAGGTCTAACGGGGAGGTCTCAGCGAAAATGTTCTGTTACATGTGTTCCGTACCTACATGAATATTACTCAGAATATTTTAAATTTCCTAGTTCCAAACTATATTTATTTTTGAGGTTCGATAACTCAATCAGAAAGCCTGAGCTATGATTGATCCAAGTTATGATTTTATTTAATCAACCGGCGTATGCTATTTTCTCCATTGTCACGTACTAATCTATGCATCGTCCTTTTAAATTATTTCACTATCTATGAAAAAAAAAAAAGATTCTTCAAAGCTATCGAAACCTTCGAATGCTACCTATGCAAGTGGTTGACAACTATAGCCCAAGAGTAGGGCTGTAAACGAGCCGAACGAGCCGAACATTGCGTCGTTCAAGCTCGGTTCATTTAGCTTAACGAACGAACCGAGCTTGTTCGTTTATTTAAACGAACATATTTAATTGTTCAAGCTTGGTTCGTTTAAATCACAAACAACATTAACGAGCCGAACACCTTAAACGAACGGTGCCACTTACTGAGTTCGAACAGAAAAAAGATGTTCAAACTCTGTTCATTAACCTTTTATCCGAGCCGAGCTCGAGTTCGAACTCGAGTCAAACGAGCCGAACAACCGAACGGTTTGATTCATTTACAGCCCTACCAATAGCCTTTTCATCCAGCACATTTTAAGTACATTTTTCCAGCTTTTTATTTTCCCCTCACGCTTCAGGAAACTGAGTAACCAAGAAAACCAACTTCACACAAGGAAAATTACTTGTCCATAACAAAGCCAGCCTCCCTACAGATCTTTGTTTTCTTACATATTTCCACTTGTCTTGATTGAATTCGAGACCATCTGTTTCAAAAATTAACCAAAAGAACAGCAACAGACTCGTATTATCCAATTGCTTTCTGAGGTCGCTTCAGCCTAGTCTCAAGCTCAACACACTGATTATGCCCAACTGTTTGATGCCTCATCCTTGACTTTGCAATATAATGGAATAAAACAAAATGACTCACTAAATTGGCTGACGCTTTTTATATCGTAAAGTAGCAGTTGATCGATGCAGCTTGACGTAATTTTCGTTATGAGTCATCGGAAAACAACCTCCGTATGTTTCAAACACATAGGTATGGTTGCATACCTCCGACCCTCTATACCCCGCCAAGCGGGAGCTTCTAAAGCAATGGGGTGACGTTGATGTTAGTTGTTTGATGACTCATCCGAGTCGGCCTTGTTTAACATGAAACCAAAAGACACCTCACAAAAGATCATCAGAGCTCCATATCATAAGAAATAAATTCTGTTTGTCCAAATGCAACAGTCAACAATTGATTTCCATCTTCCTCTTTCTCCATCTCACAAATCAAGTTTGAGATGCTGATAGATATCCTAAAAGAGCGAATTACGTCAATTATATGAGGTACCGTCTTCTGCAGGAACCTAAATCTCACTGCAACTGATGACCCAGCCTTTTGATCCGGTGAAATACCAGAACTCCGGTAGCTAAACCGAGCTGGCGACGTGAAAAAGGAAAACCTTGAAAGTCCTCAACCTTAAGGCTTCAATCATCAGCAATGTACCAAGACTTGCAAGACATTGTCAGACCTTTGCCATAAGCAGCAATGAGCAAAGCCTCTGCTCTACCTGGAAGAATTTAATAAATGGCTCAGGTGACATGACATAACAGATGCTTCCCATGGGAAGAGGACCACAGGTGCGCGGGCCAACCAACCTGATGGGTTTTTACTGGTTTTGGGTGGAGGAGGATGAGTGGAGTGTCAGAAATGCACAAAACAGAATACACTGTAACATCACAGTAATATATATGACTTTACAAACACAATACAAACTGATTGCAATACAAACTGCTAAACACAGAGCACGTCATGCAATGGATCTTTATATCCCTTGTTGACACAGTTCTAAACTAGGGTTCCAACAAAACACTGAACCAAACAATTCAACCTTGCTACATTAAAAACTCAACTCCTTTCAAACTATATAAAATCGACACTTACTTTCTGCGCTAAACTGATTAAAAGTCGATAACCAAACTTGAGTGGAGCTATACTAGCTCCATTTATTCAAAGGAGTGTTATATTTCACAAGCGGAGCCAATTGAGACTTGGAGACTTCTGTTTGCTTTTAACGTGCCTGAATTGAACTTTTAAAACTGCTTAATTTAGTAAATGGAATCCACTCGAAAGTTTTATTTTCTTGAAAGTGTGTGCATGACTCTTTCCTTCTGTTGGTAAACATGTCCACAATACTAATATCTTCTCAAACCTCTTCATTACCATCATGAAGCCTTTTGTGTGTGCATGTGCGTTTCTTTTTCCCCCTTTGGGGCACTCTAGGAGCCTGATCACCTGATATCTTAAAATGCTTCCACCTATGAGTAGCCGAGGCACAAAATTGTCAAGTATCTCAATGCTTTTGCCCCATCTTCCCAGAAGAAACAACTACACTAGAATATATTTTTTAAAAGAATTTACTTATTCGATATGACTTGCATAGTTCAGATTCCAAAAATTGTCAAACTACATTGACCCAGTTATTAACTATGGCTTCAGCATTGGTTTTATTCATGTTCCGAAACAAACTTTTACGAACATAAATATTAAGCTTGATGTGGCGAATATTTACAGCAATGACAGATTTGCCTAAACAATTTGTTTGCCAAACTAAATGTTTTATGCTAGCTTACAGACTCTTAGTTCTGCTTAAAGAATATTGAAGATTTTAGAACCCTTGGAGACAGCTGGCTGTTATATACACCTCAGGTCATAAAACCTTTCACCTACATGTCACAAAGACCACATATACTGGTTACGCATTTAGCAATGCAATTTCAATGAAAATAGAGTTGTTAATTGCTGAACACCTTAACAGATAGGAGACTACACCATTTACATCAACTTAAGCAAGAAAAAAGAAAAAGGAGCCTAAGCGAGTGGAGGATAACTGCCTTTCTTGGAACTCACCTGTCTTGTATATAACATAACATGAGGAAGGGACAAATATAGCACCCAAAAGTGACTGCAATATATCTGGCATAATAGAAAGAATCAGCAGATATTAAGAAATTAAAGCTCCTTTAATGCAGTTCTCTGGGGGAAAAGTTTTTTTTTTAATGGAGTAAGCATTATTTTCCACGTTATGCTGTCATCTTGCGGCCATCATGTTGGAAGAGAATGAATACTGAGGACAAGCTATTAAATTGAGTAATATAACAAACTAACTCATGTATTCTTTGTGGCAGGTTCTTAGCTGATCATTCATATCTTGCTTGGCCATACTATGTGGAGATCTAATCTATTCTTTTGAAGCTTATCCAATGCAACCAGATGATCTACAATTGGAAGGGAATGCTAGATTGGCTGCCCTCAGCTCCGTGGAAGTTAATATTCTAAAAAGACACATATTTTGGTTTTGCAGCTACGGTAGAAGTTATGGAGGGAGAGAAATCAGAGATTCTATCAAAGCTGGGAAAGATTGCAAAACCACTGCAGAGGAGATACTTCAAAATATCAGGCTCTTTGTGAGCTCTTGGTCAGGAGTTAGAAAGAACAAATTCAATTGGGACCTTGCAGTAGATCTGTCTAGAGATTTGAAAGAATTTTGTAATCCTAGGTTTTCCTAGTCTCATGCTGATTAGAGGCAATGGTAGCTTTCTGAAAGATTTCCGTTTGTAAAATTAAAATCTATCAGCAACAGTCAAGACTTTTTTTTTTGGCTATGTGAAGTCGGCTATATTGATCAATCATTTATCTTGCGCTTTATTTTATTTTTGTTTTGTTTTTTGTTTTTTTTTCTTTTTTTGTTTGTTTTGTACTCGTAACCTGAATCATATCTTCCTTGTATATCTTCTAATACCTAATGCATAACATGCGCTTTTAGAATATGCATCTTTCAAAATTACCATATCAACTCAACCGTAATTCAAGACTAAGTACCTAAAATTCTTACTTAAATCTAATACCCTTTACATGACATCAGTTATATGAATCAATTGTCTCCATTGTGCTCAACTACTGACCATATGCTCTCCAATTGTAATATAAGTCATATCATTCCTTATTGTCTCTCTTCATGCATTCTTTGGTCCTTCTCTTCTATGTTTAACATATACCTCATTCATTGTTTCGTACCGCCTAACAGGTGCATCTACAGGACGCCTTCGCAAATGTCCATACCATCTTAACCTCGACTCCCTCATCTTCTCACATATACAAAAGACACTCAAACCTTTCTCCTTATATGTTGATTTCGAATGTTATCCTTCTTTGTATGCCCACACATCCATCTTAACATTCTCATTTCCGCTATTCAAATTCTTTGTTCATATTCATAATTGACTGACTAATATCCAGACCCATACAGCAGTGGGGTCTTACTGGCGTCCTGTAAAACTTTCTTTTAAGCTTTAATAGTACTTTCCTGTTACAAAGAACACATTACGCACTTCTCCACTTTAACCACCATGTTTGTCTCCTGTGATTCACATCCTTATCAATTACTCCATCTTTCTGTAGTATAGATCCTAAATGCCTAAAACTCTTATTCAAGTGAATCTCTTGGCATCCCAGTTTCATACAAGGTTCTAAGGTCATTCTTTTGTCGTTAAAAATAAATTCCATATACTCTGTCTTCTTTTCACTCAATTTGAAGTTCCTTTCTTCTGGTGTCTCCCGTCAACATTCCTGTTTAGCACTGACTCCTTCACTAGTCTCATCCACCAACACAATGTCATCTGCAAATAAAATGCTCCACGGAACTCTATCCTGAATATGTCAAGTGTAACTAAAGCAAATAAGTATGGAGTTAATACAGATCCTTGGTGTAAATCCATTATAATAGGGAACTCTGCACTTAGTCCTTCTAAAATCTTCACGCTTGTCATTGCGTTCTCATACATACCTTTAATATTTATATATATGTTACTCCAACATCTTTCTTTTCAAGCACTCTCCATAGTATCTCTTGTGTGACTTTATCACGTCTTTTCCAAGTCAATAAAAACCATCGCATATCTTGCTTATCTTGATATCCCTCTATTAATATGAATAGCTTGTATCGTTAACCTTTTCAGCATAACTCTAAATTGATTTTCAGATACACTAGTCTCTTTGCGAAGTCTTTTCTCAATCACTTGCTTCCAGAGCTTCATTGTGTGCCTCATTAACTTAATTCCTCTATAATTTGCTCAATCTAGTATATCTCATTTGTTTTTATAGAAAGGCATTAAAGTACTTTTTCTCCACTGGTCAAACATCTTACTGGTCTCACAATAATGTTAAAAAAGATATGTGAGCCCTATAATATTTTATTTTCCTAGGCATTTCCAAGCCTCAATTGGAATACGGACAGGTCCAATCTTTTTACTATTTTTCATCATTTTCAAAGCATCTTCTAGCTCTCGCAATCGGATTCTCCTACTATATATTAAGTTTCTATCATCTTTACGTAACTCGCCGATACGAGTTCATCTCGTTGATTCATTAAAAAGTTATCAAAGTATCTTCTCATCAATCTTGTTTTGCCCTTTCCTCTACCAATCTTCATCTTTAATGTATTTAACTTGAGTCAAATCTCTTGTCTTCCTTTCTCTTGCTCTAGCAATTGTATGCACATCTTTTTTGCATTCTTTCGTGCCCAATCGCTTATAAAAATCTCAAAACGCCTTTAATTTGGCTTCACTTACGGCCTGTTTAGCTTCATTCTTAGTCAACCTATATATATTTTTTAACTCTTTTGGTTCCTGCAAGGTTGAAGTGCCTTATAACTAGTTCTCTAGACTTTTCCTTTATCTTACACTTCTCATTTCCATCACAAAGATTCCTCATTTGCAGGTGTTCGACCTTTTGATTCGCCAAGTAAGTTTCTGGCAATTTTCTTTAGCTTTACCGTCACATCCTCTCACACTTCATTTGCATCATCACTTGTAAAATTAATATCTATGTGCAAGCAAGATTGTTGCATCTGTTTTTCTTTATAAAAGCTAGGATCTCCTAGGCTTATTTTGATTTTGCTAAGCAAGGTTAGCTTGCTGATAGCCATAATGGCTTTAAGTTCTTATAGAAAGTTTTAAATATTTTTCACATTTATAAAATTTCACTTACCAAAAAAATCAAAACAAAGAAAAGAATTACAATATGGAAGGACATATTGAAAAGTAAGATATTAGAAAAAACCAGAAACTGTGGTATGAAGCTGGCCACTTGATGAAAAATATACTGACCGTGATCTTTCTTCCTTTTCAATAAGGTACTCATGGAAGGAAACACCGAAGACGCAACCTTCCTGCTATCATCCTGCGGGGAGTTTGTATAATTGAAAGATTCAATCACAGGATCAGCAAATCGTTTAGCATAGTTCTTATCAAAAAAATTGACATGTCAGTCTCATCGTAACAGTTGGCAAGGATAATATGCATGATAAGGTACTACAAATTACACTTCTTTCATTTTCATGTACAGGTAATAGTTTTCGACAAAGTAATTCACTATCACAGGAGACAATTTTGTTTATGGACTTGCCTTAAGAACATAACAGAAGTCTAACAACTATAGCTCACAAGATTGACTCCTTGAATTCTAACAGTCACAGAATCATGATGTAAGACTGCCAAGCATCTATCCTCTTAACTGTACAAGCAAAGAAACCTAGAACGAACAGATTTTCTGCTAGGGAAAAGGAACAGGAGGTTTTTTGTTTGTTCAGGTATAGACCGTCCATATCTCCATAGCAACTCTAATCAAATTCTTATATAGGTTTCAACAGGTATTGGTGGCAAGCCTCCTCCTCAAGAGTAAATTTCCTTTTAAAGATCATGGGACAATCCAAATCAGAACTATAGAAACATAAAGTTCTGGCACCCAATAATCCAGCAACTTATGACTTCAGGGACCTCAAGAAACACAGTCAAGGTTCACGATTGAACTAATTCCTAGGATGGCACTATTTTCTTTTTTTTCCAGAGACAAATTTCAATGGCATACCCAAATATACAAAGAGGTCGCTATTATAATAGGTAATACCAGAAGACTATTACTCTGAGTACAAGTGAAAGTAGGAGAAAGTTCCTAAACCAATAGACAAATAGCTTCCCAAAGAAAAAGATACCAAAAGTAGTAGGCACTCCAGATGGTAGTAAAGGAAGCTAAAGTTACATGTAAAACAAAAAGGTCTTCTAAGCATAAAGATGGTGAACACAATGACTGAATTAACTATATATTGTGAGCTTAATTGAATTATTAATTAAATGAGACTATTTTCTATGTTAGCTAGCTAAATAAATAAAGTTTTAGTTTATTTTATTGGAAATACATGTGTTTTTATTTAAAATACAGGTAATATAATATTCCAGATAAAGATCAAGATAAAGATGTAGACTATTTTAAGAAGATATGATTAAAGCAAAAAAGAGAGATCAGATTTTATGGTATATATCTGAAGAAGAATCTGAAGTGAAATAGAAAACCGGGTAAAATCTCTATAAAAACAGTGCACCAGCACAGCATCCAGCCAGATTTTTCCCCCAAGAGCCGGACACGTTTTCCAGCACCGGAAAATTTCTCAAAAGCCGGACACTTTTCCCAATTTCTTATGTCATCCATCAGATCAGAAGTTAAAAAAAGAAAAGAAAAGCTACTGACATGCCTGCCTTTCTCTCTCCTGGCCTCCTTGCCGGCGGCTGGGGGCTTCCTTTTTCTTTAAACCGTAAATTTTAATTTCAACACATATTCTTGCAAAAACCCACTCGAGATCAAGAAATGGTTAACATTTCCATGAACAGAGACTTCCCAACTTTAATTTGAGAACTCCCTAAACCCTAAACTCCAACTTTAATTTCAACACATATTCTTGAAAAACACACTCGAGATCGAGAAATGGTTAACATGTCCATGAACAGAGACTTCCCAATGAGACTGTCTAGACCGCTCACTACTTGTATGATAAAATATTGGATCCAAAGCTTTGGAAGTTAGACCCACACAGAAACAGCATCAAGATTAAGCCGTTGAAGGGCATCACTAGTAATGCATGTAGTTAAGAGGTCCTAAACAAAAACAATCCGAATCAGAATTCTCGACTCAGACGCAACAGATCTAGTTCCTCTTCACCAAATATGAAGAACTCCATGCAACTACATACATCACAACTAAAAGAGGCCCATTCCCCGTATCAAAGTCCAAGAAACAACAGTTTCTGCAACATTTAGCAAAACTGAAGTTTCAGATGCTTCAAATTCACTGTACATTTTTGCTATCAATATACCATTCAATGGTGTTGATAACAATACTTCATTATACATTGAAAGAAAGCTTTCTGCTACTGAAGTAGGTCACAGAGAGGAATATTGAAAATCAACTTTTATCAGGTATACGCCCATCACTTCAAGAACAATTTGACAAGCTACCAATCAAAGAAACTACACAGAATGGTGGCCCCAATTTTCAGTTGGATTTTAGATCTTTAGGTCTTATTCTCTTATATATTTCAAAAGGCAGCTAACTACAATACCAGCATTGATGTCCTGCTGCACATTGTGAACAAGGCTTAAGACGTTTAGTGAACGGTTACAAGGAGCAAGCAGGATGTCATTAAGTGCGTTATCCATGTCTTCTTAACTAGCTATGGGTCGCTAGTTCTACAGCTTCAGTAATAATGCGAAATTAAAATGAAAAAAGATAATGAAACATGGGGCACTCATCCTCCAGCAACAAAAACTAGATTAAAGAAATTATTTTTGCAAGATAAGATGATTTTAGGCTTCAACACTTTGAGACATCTAACATTATTAACAGTTTCAGTGAGAGAGCTATTACATTAAATAATTATATACAGCATAATCGGCAAAAACAGACTTGAGAATGTGTTCATTGCATTAAAAATCTGTGCGGGGGTGGGGGAATCTCTTGCAATGTGGGAAGTATGTAACAAACCTTATTTAAGTTACTTCCACAGAGTTTAAACTCATTCTTCCATGCCATTGATGCCACTGGAACAACAGAATAGCCTGAGGCAACCAAAATTCCAATCCAGAGCCCATACCCAAATCCGCTACTCCACCATCCCTTGGTGCAGTTAAAAGATAGTCAGATGAAGTATCAGTACAGGTTAAACGTTAGAATTAATAATGTATGCTACAAGGGATAATTAACATGCAGAATTCGATACCAAATTTGTGCTACAAATTTTTTTTTAGACTTGAAAGATCACTATGCTTGGGTGTTTTATAATGGAAAGAATCAAATTAACAAAAGGGAATTCAACAACTCTATCTCCAATGGTAGCAATGGCCAATTCAAATTCTCAGCAAAGGATATGCAAGGAACTAATACCGGACATCTATCGCCAAATTAAGAAGACACTACAAAAGGAAAACTAGAATGTACATCTCAGAGTATAAATGCATCTCATATCAAAAACCAACCAAAAGCGAAATGCCAAAAAGACTTGCTTTTCTGTTTCTTTTTTTTTTCTTTTATTTTTCAAAAGAAGAATCAAAGAGCTTTGATTGATAGAAGCACCTGCATAGCCTAAAATCTGCTATTGCAGAGAATACCCCAACATTCCTATCAGCTTTACATTTTTTAAGATATACTTCAGGAATGGGCCACTCCACACAACTCCCAATTTATCCGGGACTTTTTTCAACGCCAATCTCCAACATATAACCTGATTTAATTTTTAGCGTCTAGAATCAGCTATCCTTGTCGCTGAAAATCCCGACAGAAGCAGCTCATTGTAAAAAGTGCTTTTCCATGGTCCCTCCTCAACCCATTTGAGCACCTAGTTCATTGTTCCCGTCTTGGATTGCAGCCCAAGTACCTCACCACAACCTTCCATATTCCGCCAGAGAATATACAAGAAAAGAAAAAAGATGCTCATGCGTCTCTAACACATAACATAGACAGCACCTCTTAGCTTCCAATACAACCCAGTTCTGCAATCTGTCTTGTGTAGCAAGACATTTACAGCACTTTAGCCACTGTCATCGCATATCTAGGCACTCTTCTCTTCCACCGCATCTTGTATGCCCATTCCACTTCTTATCTCTCCTTCCACAGAGATAGCACTGCACTTTGTATGAAAATATGGTTGATATTTCTGGGAATCCAAATCAGTCATCTTCCCTATGAAGCCTCCCTCCCTAGCATATCCCTGTCAATAGTGCTCATCCATTAAGCAGCAAAACTGTATGTCCATGTTTTCAATAGGTTATGATGATCACCTCATGGATCAATAACATTATTGTTTCTTTCAAGAATTTATGGTAAATTCTTGTCTTGATCATGCGATATAATCACATCACCAGAATATTATCAAGGAGCTGAACAAATCTTGTGGCAAGTTCTAACCTTCTAAGATGAAATTCAAACTAGGCCACCAGCCAAGGGGATCTTTGTTCTTGATACGTGTGGTTCTTCATTAGGAGTTGCTTGTGAACATTATCAAGACCGTGCATATGGTCATGTGGCAAGTTGAAACCTTCCCAAGACAGGATCAATGCACCTATGGTCAAGGGTATCCTGGATCTTGGTATGTCAAGGTTCTCGTAATAGGGGTAAGAAGCTGGAATTGGATCCTTCAATCTTGGCTTCACTTCTATCCTCACATCGATTTGGTATCAGAGAATGACGTATAGATATTAGGTTTAATATGTCATAATCATAGTTTGCTTCTAGACTTGTAACTTTACAATTTTTATCCTGCGAGACCCTATTTGTTTTGGTTGAACTGAGTACTTTCACAGGATATATTACCAAGATAGATTACTCAAGAGCAAAAACCTTTTTGCTTTTAGCTTTGCTAGAACACAAATTCATTATGGTGCATGCCCAGTGTAAAGAATAAAAATTGGATTTCACTCTCCATTGAAAACATGTTTTTTCACATTACAAGGCTTCATAAATAAGTTTTAGCACGAGCTTAGCTTACCTAGTGACAGAGGTTCTGAACCAAACTTAAAATAGAATTTAGATTTAAGGCAGAAACTCCAACTCTTCTCCTCATTCTTGAAAACTATTGCACCAAATGAGTAAATAAGAAACTCACAAGTAATTTAGTCTTTGCAATGTATCAATATCTTAAATCATAGAATTGGCGCTCTTCAACCTAAAACTTAATAAAAAGAAAAACTTTAATATCAAAATATTTTAATGGGAGAATTGGTAGTTTGGACAAAACACAATCAAGGTAAGATGCAGTTAACCCTTTATGAAGGATTCTCTATGTCCTATTCTATAAAGATAACCTGAGCTCATACTAATGTGTTCAACAAGTGGGGCAGCTTTTCTTCTATAAAGGTAATTAGAGCTTACAATAATCCGTTCAACCAAGCAGGCAGCTCTTCAGGGAGGATGTTCAAAATGGGAATTGGGAATGAAAATAGTTATTTTCAAAAACGGTTTTCGATTAGTATTTTTCCTCTATAAGGCTTTCCACTTTTTTCAAATGCAGAAGACCATTACTGCAGGGTAAGGGCTGGCATTGAAACACCTCTAAGTAAAATTACGGCAAGCATCGCCATATTACAAGATCTCAATCAAATTCCTTAAACTGTGAATTCAAAAGCGCTGAGCAATACTGTGTGGGAAGCAAAAAAAAAACATATACCCCTTGGCATGAAAGGCAATATAAGGATAACAAACAAAAATCTGCTACAGTCCTACCTGCAATAATATCTTCACGAAGATAACATCACTTCTAACATCATCTTATTGGAAGATAAAATCACTTCATCAAGTAATAGCTAACCTGCTTACCATCTTTAGGATATGGAAGTGATTGCTCGATATAAGCAGTGGTTCCTGAAACCATCACTTGTTCAAAGTTGAAAAGTACCGAGCAATAAAGGAAAAAGAACCCGTTAAAAGAGTAAACAAAAGAAAGTAGTAACAGAAGCACCCAAAAAAAAAGTTCAATACAAAAATATTATAAGATTTCATTTATGATATTTATTGTATATCCAGTGACAACAATTTCTGGCTGATACAATAAATTTTGGTAGCAAGTAGAACATCAACATAACTCAATCTTGCATGAACTAAAAAAATTTTATATGGCAAATATTGAATCTTACAAATACTTCATTCATCATTCAAGCCAGAGCATTAAAGGCAGACCAAGAAATCCATGGTACAATTATCTACACAAACTTGAGTTTGTTTCTCTCAAGTCATACCCACATATTAAACTTTTGAAACAAGCCTAACTTGGCTCAAGTATTTGGAGACTATTACCCTCTTTCAACTCAACCCCGTCATCTGCAACTTACAACATTATAAGTTAAGGTTCGAAAAACCACCTGTCACTCCAACAGCAATACAAAAGTACTTGAATATGAACCAAAGATCAACATTCCATGTCCTACACTTCAGGGGATAATTAGCAGAGAGCAATTTGGCATGGGAAGAACAAAAATCGCACGAAATGTTCCTGAAGTATATGCACAAGGTATAAACCAGATGGAATGTAACTCGATCATTGACGTTTTCTTCTTGTCAACGGTTTGAACATTAACAGTGTCAAAATGCACAATTTTTTGCCTTGATGGTATGGCAGATTTTTCACAAAAGTGCGTGGACCGTCTGATTTCTAAAATCATCAAAGGAAGTATCTAACTTCTACTTGAATCCCAACGCAAGTTAGCTGTTGCTGGCAAATGCAATAGAAAGCATATAAGAGACACAACACAAATGGCAAAGGATTTGTCAAAAACAGAGTCAAGAAACAGAGAATAAATAAATGAAAAAATGCAGTCACAAGTCACATAGACATTCCCAACCCCAAGTAAATTAGCAAAGTTTTAGAAATACGTGTGGACTACATACCCCTAGGTGCGTCAAAACTCTGAAGCAACTCGACAATGGCCCTTGCATCTAAACGCTTCCGTAGTCTTTTGCCAACAAATATTTCCAGATGAGGAGAATCAAACACCTTTAAAGTAAGAAAAAAGAAGAAAAATCAGTCAATGAAAAGTTTCACAAAGAAAGAGGTATCTTGTACTCAAGATTCCCGACCCATATGAGATTTTAGTCCTCATGCAAATGGATATCTCTCCACATGCCTGTTTTAATCTGAACCCCCAGCGTAGCTATACCTTTTTGGACCTTGATAACCAAATAGATATAGTTAACTGAGTCCGAACCAAAAAAAACTACATAATTCAAGGAATACTTGTTGATGCACGCTCAACCCTCAATCCTAAATTCGTTATCCATTGGTACTAAATGGAAGGAATACACTTCTAAGATGTGTTGCACTTTCGAAAGACCATTTGTTACATCAATTATCTCAATTTTCCATACACAAGTCTAACTTATGATCACCTTGAAAAACATTTCTTCGTCATGGCCAAGAACAGATGCCGTATTAGACTGGACTCAACCTATACTCATGATAGGGTTCAACCTTAGAACTTCAAAATGCAAAAACCACAAGAACTACAAACAGCACACTAGACCTCAAAATCATGATTTTACAAAATAGGAAACGCCCACAAAATTAGGAGAGTGTAGAAGTAGCCAAATTAACAACAGACAAAGGGTGAAGCTATGAACCCACAAAGCAGCTTAAATAGAATGGGATATCCTACCATGCTTTCGTTATGGCACAATATGATGATTCACGAACTAAAACACCATATCTAGGAAGCACAGAAGATTTCTTTAAAAACGAAAACAACTGAACACCAAGCTTGGAATGCAAAAAATATGTAAATTAAGTACAAATGTCCTGCACAGATCAAGGTTGCCAGGTCGAGGCTAAGTATGTGGAGTTTCAAATGTCAACAAAGGGCCCCAAATAGATACTACTTAAGTATATTAAGTATTAAGAAGGGCGAACCTAAATAAATAAACCCAATAATTCCATCCGGAAGAAGTAAATAACCCATTAAATTCTAAGACCGGCGGGGCGGGGCGGGGGGATGAATAAATCAGGGGTAAGTACATGAGCAGAACCATCAGGTTTCAGAAGAGCCACGGCTCCAGAAACATCCGGGTCGATCCCAACAACCCATGCAGATGTCAAACTAGGGTTGGAGCCAAAAATGCTTTCAGTATCATCAGGTCTTGAGAGGGAAGGATAAGACAAGGATTTCAACCAGTTCTCCTTAAGCTGAGCTTGTGACAAAACCTCCTTACCTCCCTTGACTCTTCTACCCCGTAGTGGTGGAGGTGTCTCAGTAATTGCCGTTGCAGAAGGGGATTCTGCCGGAGACGGAGAGGGAACCGGAGCGGTTGATACAGTTGCCAGGAGTGAGGGCGCGGAGGAGAAGAGCTTGGAAGTAGAAGAGCGAAAATGAATTGGAAAGGGGAGATTGGCTGAGAGAGAAGTCATGCATAGGAGACTTCCTAATGGATTTTGAAGTGCGACAGGTTCCATCACACGGATGAGCAGAACATCAGAAATTGTAAGTGATTAGACCATCTCCAATGGGAGCACCAAAACACCTACTTGGTGCAAAATATCACTCCAACCAAGCACCAAAGCTTGCACCAAATTGGTGAAAATGAATAGTGTTGCACCAAATAGGTGCAATACTATTCATTGCACCAAATCACTATTCATCCTCCACATCATCATTTTAAGAATATTAATTTAATTTTAATTTCATTAATTTCGTTATAATAATTTTAATTTTGTTAATTTCGTTATAAAAATTTTAATTTCACTAATTTCGTTATAAAATTTTAATTTCGTTAATTTCGTTATAAAAATTTTAATTTCGTTTTTAAGAAAAAATTATATAACAAAAAATTAAAAATAAAATAAGATTCATAACTAATATTTAAACAAAGTTACATTAGTAAAGTACATTAGAAACATAGCATAAAATATTTCACAACAATAAAACTTAATTAGCAACAAGCTTACGAAATAACTAATACAATATAGATATAAATTAAACTAACAACAATTCAATAATCCGGAAGATTATCACCACCTCCACCAAGATTGCTGAAATAGTTGTCAAAATTATTTGATGATTCAGGCGGTGGTTGTGGAAATAGACCCCTTTTCTGCATTATTCGTGCTTGTTCAGATTGAATGTAAGCACGAATATGAGGATCGCTAATCTTGCTCAAATCTGTAGTCAGAGTCTTGTTTTCTTCTTTTATTTCTTTCATTGCCATTTTATGTTCAGATGATTTTTTTCAAAATTTCCATAAGTTGTCGATTGTCTTCCTGCAATTTCTTCATTGATGACATAAATGTGTTGGAATCATCGAATTTATTCTTCAATTTGGCTCAAGATATTGCTCCTCCTGCACACTATTATATTCAAGGGAAAGAATATAATATGGGATGTTATTTAGCTGATGCTATATATCCTAAATGAGCAACTATTGTACAAACTATTCATGATCCACGTGGTCCAAAGAAAAAGTACTTTGCTATGAGGCAAGAATCATGTAGAAAAGATGTTGAACGGGGCGTTCGGTGTACTACAATCAAGATTTGCAATTACCAAAGGACATGTACGTTTTTGGAGAAAACACGTGTTACATGATATAATGAAGGCTTGTATTATCATGCATAATATGATAGTGGATGATGAAAGGGATCTCAATGCACCGATCATAGAACCCACAGAAATGCCATCTCCAAACATTGAAATCGTTGAAGATGAAAATGTTCGATTTGAAAGATTTTTGGATCGATTTAATCAAATCAAAAATAAAGAAGCTCATATTGCTCTACGCAATGACTTGATATATCATTTATGGGAGGAATATACTAATTCGGAAGGGCATTGAAATTTAATTGTCATTGTAATATTTCCTATGTTGTTTGGGTGTGTTATTTTTCTTGTATGTTTGTTTGTGTAATAAAATCTAATAAATTGTACTATTTTGTTTTATTTATAATTTAATTTTTATTTTTAATTTTCAAATTTATAGCAACTCCAACACGTTAAGATTTTTATAAATTTTTAATTCATCATCTTACATTAAATTTATATGAATGTTAAATTTATGTTAAATTATTTATAATAATGAATTAAAAATAGAATGATAGGAGAATCTTTAAGGAATATTCTTATTTGGTGCTGGATTTGGTGTTTGTGGTTGGAGTATTTTTTACTGTTTATTGCACCAAATAAATGATTTGGTGCAAAATTTGGTGTTTGTGGTTGGAGATGGCCTTAGGTTCATGTCAGCAATGTTTTAAAAACCGAACGGGTAAACAGAGGATAAAAGTTATTGATGGACAGTTTATTAGTTTAACAGGCATTAAATTGTTATTTCATCATAAATTATATTTAATATTTTTATTTATGTATGTGTACATATATTTATTTATCAAATTGTGACATCAAAATTATTTATTCACTAGTACATATTCTTATTATTGGGATATAGAGCCAGGAATCTCATTGGAAGCAAATTCTATAACCATTGGAATAGAGGTATTGTTTGCATGTCTCTTATCCTCCCCAGACCCACTTGTCGTTGGGATTTATTTGGTATAGTTGTTGTTGTTGACATTAAAATTATGTTGAATATATATATAATATATATACACACACATGTATATGTGTTTGTGCGTGAATATAAATACATATAAACATAGGACTTATAATTTTTTGTTTTAACAAGGAAAAAAGGAAAAACAAAATTAAGTACCAACAACATTAATTGTGTTTCTTAGTCTTGAAAAAAAAAATGATTTAAAATAGCTGCGAATTTATTTTTTTTTTAGAAACTACACGGTTGAAAATTTGATAAACTGGTATTTACTTTCCTTAAAGATAAAAAAAAGTCTATGTTTTTTAGCTGAACACAAAAATCTAATTTATTTATTGAGTTATAAATATTTGGACCATGTACATTACTTTGTAAAAAAAATAGATTTGGGGTAAATTGATAAAGAAATGAATTTGTTCATTTACCTGTTCTTTGATGTTACTAGCATTTCTTTATAAAAATTCTACCATGTTTATTGAATATTGAGATTCCACGAATTAATAAAAGATTAACATCTTCTTTGCTAAGTTGTACTGATTTATTTACTTGTCATTTTTAAATAGAAAATTGAAAATCAAATAAAAAGAAAAAATAGAAGAAATTTATATGTGGAATGCTGTTAACACAATCGCAAGGCGGCCCAGTGGTTGCCTGGGCTTTTTGTTCGGAAGAAAGTCATGAGTTGAACACCCCACACAATCATTTTGCCTTTAAATTGATCTCAATTGAACCGGTTGCTTTTTCAAAACTGGTAGTGGTTCACCGGTTTCTGTTTTAACGGCCATCTCAATTTCGGCTTTCACGGTGACTTACAAAATGGTTCTATCCTTCAACCAGCCCATATAATTGTCCGGTTAACCGGTTTACTGGCCGAAACCGGCCGCTTCTGTTGGGTTTGGATCACATCACCACAATTCCCTCGCTTCTCTCCCCACCGCACGACACGTGGCAGCAGGGGTAGTGAGGCTAGAACCCGCATCTAGCCTCACCACCATCCCCTGCTGCCACGTGTCGTGTGGTAGGGAGAGGGGTGAGCGAATTGTGGGTAAAGAGATCTTGTCTCGCTTTTGTCAGGTTTTTAAAACACTGTTGCTAGTGACTTTTCAAAGTTCTTTACCATTTTTATTAGCAGACAAACATTATGGAGAAATTCAATAAAATATTGAATTTTTAGTATAAAAAAGTTCAAAATATGATATGTTTTGTGAAATTTTTGAAACAACTAGAACGCACTTAGTAGTGCCGTTTAAAAGGACCAAGAACTTCACTACTAGGTGCATCCAAGGATGCCCTTGGACGGCCCTGGCAGTTGCGCAAGGGGATAAGTGGTTTTCGGAGACCAAAAAGCTGTTTTGGTGATACAAAACCACATAGGTCTAGGAAGACATTGTCAAGCGTATCCAAGGCTTGGATGGCACTGTCAAATGTGTCTTGAGCCTTGGATAACACTGCAAAAGATGTACTAGATTTCTGGATGGCAAACATCACAATTCAGAATGTGATGAATTTAACAAGTTGAATTGCAAGCAAAATGCCATTAAATTATTCTGCATAATCATAAACTCCTTAAATCAAGGCATTATAGTATAAATAACTTAAACTTTGCATTCTTGTTTAGTCCATAGAATGATTTCTTCACTAAAGCTTTTATATAAACGCAGATGATTTCTAAGGCATGGGGTAGGATTAAGATTAGTGTTAGGGTTAGGTTAAGTTTAGGATTGGATTTAGGGATTAGGTGGTTAGAGTTAAGGTTAGGTTAGAGTTAGAATTAGGGTTTAAAGTTAAATTGGGTTAGGATTAAGGTTAGGATTAGATTAGGTTCGAGTTAGAGTTAAGGTTTGAGTTAATGTTAGAGGGTTAAAGATATGTTAAGGTTATGGTTTAGGGTTAGGTTAT
>AP025075.1:1216161-1237773 GCA_036186865.1 Eustoma russellianum
AGGCTTGGATTAGCGTTAGGGTTAATGTTAGGATTAGAGTTTGAATTAGGATACAAATGGGGTTAGAGATAGGTTATTGTTATGGTTCACGGATAAGTTATTGTTAGGGTTATGTTGGGTTTAAGTTAGGGTTAGGTCTGGGTTAAGGTTAAGTTACGCTAGTGTCAGGTTGGGTTTAAGGTTAGAGTTAGGTTTGGGTCAGTGTTAGGTTAGGATAGGATTATGTTCAGATTACGATGAAGTTTAATGTTAGCAGCAGAGATTAAGTAGGGTTAGAGATAAGGTTAGGTTTAGGTTAAGTTTGTGTTAGGATTAGGGTTAGGATTAGGTTAGGTTAGGGTTAGATTAGCTTTAGGGTTAAGGTTAGGTTAACTTAGGGTTAGCGTTATAGTTAAGGTTTGAGTTAAGGTTATCGTTAGGATTAGAGATATTTTAGGGTTATGGTTTAGGAGCCAGTGTATAACTTCAATTTAATTTAAATCATGTGTTATATTATTGCTTACGTTATACTAAAAACAGCAAGTCAAAAAAGCGTGGAAAACATTAAATGTATGTTTATGTATCAAAACAACTTTGTATACATTACAAATTTCATTAATAAGACAAATCTTGGTACCTAGAGAATAAAAAAGAAAAATATCAGTGTTTCCCTTTTTTCGCCATCGATACGTGACCCCGTAATTCAAGCCTTTGGTTGGCTAACCCGTTCTCCATGTCTGACTTGTGTGGATGGTAGCGGTATCAGCATGAATACTGGATGCGACTGAGATTGCTGAGATAGACCTGCGACGTCGCCCCGAGTCAAATCGACTCAAATGCTCTGTCATACTGAATATCGGACATAGAATATGACGGATCGATACGAGCCTGATAACAGCATCCATAAGCTCTTCTATAGAATATATGTCAAAAATGCAATTTTAGACATATATTAATAGCTCATTCTGTATAAATTATTACTCAAAAAAATATAAAACATATCTCTCCTCACTAAACGCATGCCTCTGAGGTGCAGTGATGGCTAGAAATCTATTCCACCCGAGGGCCACGCATGAGTGTACGTCAAGAGCTGCATCTAGGTAAGCTCATACTGTGGGACATAGTCGTATGTGCTTGAAGCGTCTCGCTCCCGAACCCTAGCATCGGGAACGATGCACCCGCCGTATCTCGCTAAGGAGAATACAAAGCGTCGAGTCAACTTTCTACATGTCTGAAAAGTCATAGAAATTTTTCTCACGGAAACATAATACCATAACATTAATTCATATGAATAAAAGACAATCCTCCATAGAAACCATAAATATGTCACGACAATAAAGTCAACACGCTAGCATCTAGAGTCTATCGTATTAAACAAGGTGATGTCAGATGAGATCCCAAAGAACTAATAACGGACAGTTGCAAGGTCTCCTCATATCCTATGTGCGACCATCAGTATGCCCATACTACCGTGTCAGCCCTGTCCTCAGCAAAGATATAGTCGTACGCTTCCTCGTGCTCACCTGGTGGGGGGAGTAGGGGTGAGTGACGGAAAATCACCCAGTAGGCACCTGCCTTCAACTAGTACAAGACGAGCATACAAAAATGATATAACGCATAGCACATAGAACATGATATCACATAAAAGCATATGAAAGAATGCGTAAATGTAATTCACTCCAGATAAAGAATGCGTAACATCGTGATGCATGTCCTACTATGCATGTCACACGCAACAAAGTTATGTCACACAAAATGCCGATATCTCCGCCATGCAATGCATGATCCCGGGACCTACTGAGTGGCTGTGGGTCGTACCCACCCACAGTCACCATCCTGAGTGTACTTGGCCCCTCCACCGTACACCATCCTGAGCGCCCGTGACCCGTACGCCACGACCCACCATCAATGCAATGCACGTGCCATGAATGCAAACAACACAATCGTCTGAGGCCCCTGGCCCATCCTCACCATCCTCCGACACTCAATTCTAGGTTCACTTAATGATCGCCTGAGGCCCCTGGCCCATCCTCACCATCCTCCGGCACTCAAATCTAGGTTTATTTAATATCCGAATAATGATTTAATGGTGTTTGATGTTAAACTTATTTTTCCATGGCTTGTATACATTTATTGTGTATTTTCTATATTTTTCTTCATTTTCCCCTAATTTACTTCTATTTATTACCTAATTATCTAAATTAAATAAATTATCACAATTACCGAAATTTAGTGAAAATAATTTAATTTCAGCATTTTATAATTTCTGAAATTTATTTAGAATTTTCTGATATTTATTTATATTTTTCCTTTAATTATTACTATTTTTAATTAATTAATTAACAATTATGAAAATTAAAGAATTTCATAAATAAAACAAAACCAATTACTTTACCATTTGGGCTGGCCCTTTCGCCAGCCCTGGTCCGCACTCTGGATTGGCCCGGAATCGCCAGTGATCTGGCCTGCAATCTATTTTCTTTCTTTTTTTATTTCACTGCGTTATTGGGTCGGCTGGCAGCTGGCCCGGTCCGTTGGCCATTCGGCCGGTCCGCTAAGCCAGCCTCTTTTTTCATATATATATATATATATATATATATATATATATATATATATATATATATATATATATAATGGCTAAATGGGCAGGCTGGCCCTGAAGCTTTTTTTTTAATACTTTCAGGTTTCAACGCATCCAGCACCACCAGCCGCGCTTGAAGGCCACGCGCGGCCATTCTGGCGGCGCGTGAGCCGCTCAGGCATCCGTTTTTCGACTCCGATCTATATTTTCGTCTATTTCCGTCTATGGGAACCTATTCTAAGGCCAAAACAAAATAAAAAATCTCTAATCATGCAGCAGTTTTACTATTTTAATTATCAAATTTTTCCCTAAAATTAAAATCAAAGCACGCAATACAGTTCAGGCATTCCACAGATCATCAAACGCATTCCACAGTCACCAACACTCATGCTTTTCACAATCTAGCATCATGCCATGAAATTTAACAATTAAAAGAATGAAAACACATAAAATACCACTAGAGCATGCTTGAATTTGTACCAATTGGAGGGGGAAAAAAGGAACCTACCTCATTGCAGACAACCTACGCGATTGAAATAAACCCAGTTGGCTTCTGTTCCTTTTTCCTTATTATTCTTCTCCCTACTCTCTTGTCTCCTCTCCTTCTCCTCCTTTCTTCCCTTTCTGTCGTCCTCTGACCTCTCTCTCTTAATGTATTATTTTTTCATTTGTTTCGGTTGGGGAAAACTGATGGGGGTTAAAAAGATAGGTGAAAGAGAAAATAAGGGGGGGTTTGTTACCCCCCCCCCATTATCACGTTCAAGAACCACCTCTTTTTTTTATTTTTTTTATTTTTTTTAAAACTCCCTTATCCACTCGGTCCCCCTTTTAACATATATTTAATCTATTTTTTCACCCTCTCAGCTACATCACCTTTTTATCTCTTTATATATTTTATTTTATTTTTATTTTTATTTTGTTATTTACTTATCCTTTATTGCTACCTTATATTTATATAATAAATATATCCAATATAGAGTTACGAAATTACTTAGACATAAATGATATCATGTAGTTAATTTAATTTCGAAAGGTCGTTACACCCATGGCTACGTTAGTTTTAAATTAATGCCTTAATGGCTAGTTCGAAAATTCTCGGGTGTAACGTCCTACCCACCTTACAAGAAGTTTCGTCCGCGAAACTTATCGCACCTTATACGAAGAGGTAAGGGTAGTGCTTTCGCATCTGGTCCTCCAGCTCCTGATCTTTGCGGTCTATGATTCGAACATGAGTTTTTTTTCATATGACGCATCCGGTCTAATTCTTAAGGGTGGTGTGTCCCATACATGACCTAGGACTGAAACATACCTCCTTAGCTGAGAAACATGGAATATATTGTGCACTTGGGCCAGCGCCGGAGGTATCGCCAAACGGTAAGCTAACGAACCGATCCTTTCGAGTATCTCATAAGGTCCAATGTACCGCAGCCTTAGTTTACCCTTCAGACCAAAACGTGCCACACCTTCTATATGTGACACCTTCTAGTAAACTTTGTCTCTGACCGCAAACTCCAAAGGACGCCTCTTCGAATCTGCTCAACTCTTGCTACTGTCTTGGGCAACCTTAAGCCTTTCTCGATCAAATTTATCTTCTCCTTGGTCTGCTCAACCAGTTCTGGACCAGTAATAGTACGCTCTCCAACTTCGTCTCAATGGACAGGGGACCTACACTTCCGCCCATAGAGCGCCTCGAATGGTGCCATGCCGGTGACGTTATGGTAGCTGTTGTTGTAGGCAAACTTGATCAACTTGATCATACCATCACAGTTCCCTCTGAAGTCCAGTGCGCAAGCCCTCAACATGTCCTCAAGAGTCTGAATCGTCCTCTCCGACTGCCCACCCGGTTATGGGATAAAATGCAGTGCTCAACCGTGGCTCCGTCTATTATATATATCAGCATACACCAGTTTTAATATGTGTTATCGTTTTAAATGTTAAGTTGTTTGAACATGTTTGGTGTAGACATATAGTATGTTGTGTATTCTTATGTTAAATGCATGTATGACTTATGTATCACATGTAGTTCATGATTTCACAATCGTTATCTGCAGTTTGTCGTGTGTATTATGTTTATATTTTTTGTTAGTTGAGTTTTAAGCAGTACACACGCTATGCGCGTTCATTTTAGTCTTTGTTTATCGTGATTTACTCTTTTTGTACTTATGTTAGTCGTTAATAATTTTCGTTACCTGTACTCTATATTTCTCGTACTAGCTTATCTTATTGTTGTATAAATACCGTTATATATATATTATTCCGAAGGAATTGTCTAAATGCATAGATTTTACTGTAATATAGATATATAATTTTATTTGAGTGTTCAAGTATGATAATCCCTTTGTTTTAATTAAATTATTTACACTTTAATCTATTACTACATTGTCATGCAATACTATGTCATTCTTAACTCGTAATTAGCATGCTATACTTCAATTATGTATGTTAATAGTTTGTTTTAAAACCGGTAAATGTATGCCTATTTTGTCACCCATGTCTTGTATGAAAAGTGTTTGTGTTATTGTATTGTGTTGTTTGTTGTCGTTATATATTATGATGTTTATTACTGTTTTGTTGTATTAATTATGTTACGGTATCATTGAAATAGTTGTATGTATATTAGCGCATATTTACTTAACATCGTTTAATTACTTTTGTTTCGTGTATCTATTTGTATGTTTACTACTCTTACGTTGTTATCTTATTCTATACATATATTGTGAGCTTTTATCTATTACTTCGTATTTTCCTGTTAGTCACTTTGTATGTATAGGTATATGTGTATATAAATATTTATTATTTGTCTTTCGCACTTATACTATTTGTGTTTTGTATGTTGATAAAATTGTATGGTTTAATAAATTGGTTGGTTCATTACAGCTCATAGAGTCATACTGTTGTAAGGGTGCACATATTTTAGTAGTTAGTATGTCTTGTGCATATTATTTTTATGTAAGTACGTTGCTACAATGGTAAATTTTATGGAGTGTGAGACTGCAATTTTATTATTAACGAGTTAAGTTATTTTGTTTATATGTTATGGTAGGTTATGTATTTGTTGCATGAGTATGGTGTGCATTACGTTGTGTTTGTGCAACCGATTTTTATGTGGTATACATATATATAATTTGTCGGATTATGTTGCTGTATATTTATATTTCATTATGTTATGTGATATCTCTCCTTTTTTTGTACCATGTTATGTTTCTTTCTGTAGTTGTGTTGGATTTTGTATCGTTGATGTTCTAGTACATGTTTGACATGTGGAAATATGTCGTTAAGATATGTTGTGTTGATCATAGTGTGTATATATAGTTAATTAGTAAAATTGTGTATTATGGTCCCCCTTTTTTTGGCTCCGCGAAACGTTGCTGAGATCCATGGTCCACTCGAACTTCGCCTTCTTATGCTTCCGTCTGCTCAGGGGCACCAGTATCGACGAAAATCCTTAAACGAATTCCATGTGGCAGCTGGTCAAACCAAGAAAACTCCTTACTTCAGTCACCTTGGTCGGTCAGAGCTACTCGGCGATATCCTTAATCTTCTTCGAGGATCCAGTGAGGTTCACTCTTATGAACTTACATGACTTAAGGAGGTCACGCTTTCGCTGGGCAACTCTGATCATTTATCTTTGGTTGGCATTCTTTGTGCTGATGATGAGTCATTGATACCTGGTCGTCGGCGGTTGACTCTGGTATGACATTGCCAGTCTCTCAGATGTCCGCATTAGTCATCACGTGGATTCGAGTGACCCTTGCTTCCTTTTATGCTGCTCCTAATTCTATTGTGATAGTGGCTTCGGCCTCTGCTCAATCTCGTAAACATCCTGATTGTCGTACTCATGCTTGCATAATTTCTCTCACACTAACCCGAGTGTGGCATCTACAATGAGCTCATGGTGGCGGCGGTGGCCATGCACTCCTCCTTGGTTGTACTTTCGTCACGGCCGGTCATGTGGTTATTAGCGGCCATATCGCATATCTCTACCTCCTCTGGTGAAAGGTTCTTCTGAGCTAGTAGAACCTCAGATCCGACGGCAGCGACGGTGGAAGCCTCCGGTTCAACTGCTACTGCCATTGCGCAGTCCACTATCGATGTTGCGCCAAAGTGATGGCCATGGTATCGGCAAATGCCTGGAGGATGACACCCTTATTCTAGTGGTCGTTACCATAACCACCATTGACTCCTTTGCCAGATCGTTCACAACACGATGGTATTTTCTTGGACTTCATGCGAACCTTGACGAGAATTCGGATTGACAGGTAATCCAGGGATTTGAACATTTATGGGCTCATGCGGAGGTTTGGCGGTACAACGGTAATTAAATAGAGAAGGCTCACCAACGGCACACACCTCCCATGACCGGATCATAACTTAGGTCTACTTCATTTATTAAGGTTATAATCGTCATTTCTAGGTAAAGATCATAGCTTATGTCTAAGTGATCTAGTTAATCCTGCGTTCCTGAGACGGATCTGAAGCATCGGCTCTGATACCACCTGAAGCGCCCCGCTCCCGAACCTTAGCATCGGGAACGATGCACCCGCCGTATCTCACTAAGGAGAATACAAAGCGTCGAGTCAACTTTCTACAAGTCCGAAAAGTCGTAGAAATTTTTCTCGCGGAAACGTAATACCATAACATTAATTCATATGAATAAAAGACAATCCTCCATAGAAACAATAAATATGTCATGACAATAAAGTCAACACGCTAGCATCTAGAGTCTATTGTACTAAACAAGGTGATGTCTGATGAGATCCCAAAGAACTAATAACGGACAGTCGCAAGGTTTTCTCGTATCCTAGGTGCGACCGTCAGTATGCCCATACTACCGTGTCAGCCCCGTCCTCAGCAAAGATATAGTCGTACGCTTCCTCGTGCTCACCTGGTGGGGGGGAATAGGGGTGAGTGACGGGAAATCACCCAGTAGGCACCTGCCTCCAACTAGTACAAGACGAGCATACAAAAATGATATAACACATAGCACATAGAACATGATATCACATAAAAGCATATGAAAGAATGCGTAAATGTAATTCACTCCAAATAAAGAATGCGCAACATCGTGATGCATGTCCTACTATGCATGTCACACGCAACAAAGTCATGTCACACAAAATGCCGATATCTCCGACATGCAAATGCATGATCCCGGGACCTACTGAGTGGCTGTGGGTCGTACCCATCTACAGTCACCATCCTGAGTGTACTTGGCCCCGCCACCGTACACCATCCTGAGCGCCTGTGACCCGTATGTCATGACCCACCATCAATGCAATGCACGTGCCATGAATGCAAACAACACAATCGTCTGAGGCCCCTGGCCCATCCTCACCATCCTCCGGCACTCAATTCTAGGTTCACTTAATGATCCCCTAAGGCCCCTGGCCTATCCTCACCATCCTCCGGCACTCAAATCTAGGTTCACTTATTATCCGAATAATGATTTAATGTTTTTTATGTTAAACTTAATTTTCCATTGCTTGCATACATTTATTGTGCATTTTCTATATTTTTCCTCATTTTCCCATAATTTACTTCTATTTATTACCTAATTATCTAACTTAAATAAATTATCACAATTACTGAAATTTAGTGAAAATAATTTAATTTCAGCATTTTATAATTTCTGGAATTTATTTAGAATTTTCTGATATTTATTTATATTTTTCCTTTGATTATTACTATTTTAATTAATTAATTAACAATTATAAAAATTAAAGAATTTCAGAAATAAAACAAAACCAATTACTTTATCATTTGGGCTGGCCCTTTCGCCAGCCTTGGTCCGCACTCTGGATTGGCCCAGAATCACCAGCGATCCGGCCTGGAATCCATTTTCTTTTTTTTCTTTTTTTATTTCACTGAGTTATTGGGCCGACTGGCAGCTGGCCCGGTCCGTTGGCCATTCGGCCCGGCCCGCTAAGCCAGCCTCTTTTTTTAATATATAATGGCTAAATGGGCTGGCTCTGCTGCAGCCTGCCAGCGGCCCATTAAGGGGCTGGCCTGGTCTGCTGGCAGGCCGGCCCTGAAGCTTTTTTTAATACTTTCAGGTTTCAACGCGTCCAGCTCCACTAGCCGCGCGTGAAGGCCACGCGCGGCCACTCCGGCAGCGGGTGAGCCGCTCCGGCTGCCTCCGGCATCCGTTTTTCGACTCCGATCTATATTTTCTCCTATTTCCAATCTATGGAAACCTATTCTAAGGCCAAAACAAAATGAAAAATCTCTAATCATGCAGCAGTTTTACTATTTTGATTATCAATTTTCCCTAAAATCAAAACCAAAGCACGCAATACAGTTCAGGCATTCCACAGATCATCAAACGCATTCCACAGTCACCAACACTCATGTTTTTCACAATCTAGCATCATGCCATGAAATTTAACAATTAACACAACGAAAACACATAAAATACCACTAGAGCATGCTTCAATTTGTACCAATTGAAGGGAAAAAAGAGAACCTACCTCATTGCAGACAACCTCATCATCATCGTCATCGTCCGGACCCAGTATATCCCAACGACAGCAAAAGCTATCGTTAGGGTCTGGGGAGGGTAAGTGGTAGGCATACAATTCCTCTATCCCAAGGGATGGAGAGTCTGCTTCCAGTGAGACCCCCGGCTCTATATGTTCCTGCATAAATTACAACCTACGCGATTGAAATAAACTCAGTTGGCTTCTCTTCCTTTTTCCTTATTCTTCTTCTCCCTACTCTCTTGTCTCTTTTCCTTCTCCTCCTTTCTTCCCTCTCTGCCGTCCTCTAACCTCTCTCCTAATGTATATTTTTTTTCCTTTGTTTCGGTTGGGGAAAACTGATGGGGGTTAAAAAGATAGGTGAAAGAGAAAATAGGGGGGGTTTGTTACCCCCATTATCACGTTCAAGAACCACCTTTTTTTTTATTTTTTAAACTCCCTTATCCACTCGGTCCCCCTTTTAACATATATTTAATCTATTTTTTTCACCCTCTCAGCCACAACACCTTTTTATCTCTTTATATATTTTATTTTATTTTTATTTTTATTTTGTTATTTACTTATCCTTTATTTCTACCTTATATTTATATAATAAATATATATCCAATATAGAGTTACGAAATTACTTGGACATAAATGATACCCTGTAGTTAATTTAATTTCGAAAGGTCGTTACACCCACAGCTACGTTAGTTTTAAATTAATGCCTTAACGGCTAGTTCGAAAATTCCCGGGTGTAACAGTGCTCCTCCGAGTGGTTCCACCTCCTGGAGGTCTCTCCAAGAGTGCCCAAACCCTCTAATTACATAGTATGACCATTGAGATGCGTAGCAATGGTCATATCACCGACTAGATATACGAAATACATACGCTAGGGCATCCATATCTAACATTTTACATTAGCATACAGTCTAGTTTAACATATCAAATAACAATATTTTATAATTAAAATATAATAAATGTACCTCATGACATAGATCGGTCGAAGCACCGTAAAATCAGCTGTCACATATACACTGAACCTGTCGTCGACCTCATGAGAGAAACGTATAGAGTTTGTACCACATCATATACAGTGAGGGATCCGCCATACTGCCCGTGATCCGTTCTCCATGCACTATGCTCTCATAGCTGCCTATTTGCCTACTTAATGTTGCATCTGATCTTGATAATCAACTGTAACAAGCTGTCTCACGTCCTGATACAATGCGATAGCTGTATCAATGGGCACATACACTCCCTATGTCGTACCAAATCGATGCATGACCTCTATCCGGCAAATGAAGCTCAATTTTCTTTAATAACGGAGGTGGCACCCGAAAACACCACAATTCTAGTCTCTCGTGACAGACACTCGACAACGACATAATGACCTCCTCTAGGTAGAGCTACCATACGAAATCACCCTCTGCCATGTCGTCTGTTTTGTCAAAAACTACATCAACTACGTGTCCAAGGACCTCCTGGAAATTATGTGCATTTAGCCACCCGATGGCCAAAGTACCGGGAGTAACAACAGGAAGACATGGATGTCATACTTCTATTGGTAGAATAACTGGTCATGGGGAATCGCTCCCATATCTAATATAGCAGAAGATGCAATGGTCCTAAAAACTCGTGTCTCGTACCGGCAAGAGCCGCATCGCAGAGGATCAGATACAGACACACAATTATTGCGCTCTCCCAAGAATACCTAGATGTGGCTCCAAAGTCTTTCTGGACCTGTAAGTACACCAGCTGATTACGGCTACTGGTGCAATCATCGAATGATGCTATTCCATGGAGGAACATCAACACACGTGCTCTCTACTTACCTCCACTTCAGATGCATCGCCAGTAAGGGGGGTTACCTCAATCCAGTCCATTAGCCTCTTGTGGTACACACGAGACCCTGATATCCTTAGCGCTAGGGGTCCAACCTAACAATAACGTACAAAGATCCCTCCATCCCTCCGTGTTGTACCTAAGCTCTACCCCGAGCCTCTCCATCAATCCTCAATCCAAAAAGAATTACTACGTCCTATAACATGATAGTCACCTCACCCACAGTTAGATGAAACATATGGATCTCATGTCTCCACCTTTCAACAAACACGGTGATCAAAGCATGATCAATCTTTATTCTATTGCAGGCAATAGTTCCCTATAGTCCTACCTCCTTCATGTACAGTGTGCACTTAAACGGGATGTCAAGTCCTCATTATACATGTCTATCCTACGTAGACGATATCCGATGTATTATAACTATCGCTACTCCCTAGTAAAAATGTCTTATTCTCTCAATGAAGAGTACGAGTGTACATTGTCCGATTCTGCAGTTTTTGGGCATTTTACAAACTGAACCATTTGTAACAGTTTTGAAGTGTCAAAACCAAAACTGGACTGAAATCGGTTAACAAATTTGTTGACCGGTCTAGTTTCGTTTGGTTTAGTTTCGTTTTTCTCCATTTTTTGTAATTAACCAGAATTTTAAGCAATAACAATCTAAAATTACAAACCAAGAAGCCATCTAAATAAATTACAAACCAAGCATCTAACTAAATAAAATAAAAACCAAGTAGTCATCTAAATAAATTAGAATATTTTTATATAACTTATAATTAAAATTAAATATATATTTTATAGAAACAGTCCGGCTGGTTTTTATGGTTTTAAAATTTAAGAACTGGAAACCACACTGTATTACACGGTATGGGTTTTAAATATTGCTAAACTAATTGCAGTTTTGCATTTCGGTTTATGCTGGTTCTGTTTGGTCTGGTTCGGTGATTTGGTCTGGTTTTAAAAATTTTTGTCCTTCCCTAATGAAGAGTCAATAAATCGAGAATAATAAGCATCACTCATCTATTTACTCAGAACCACGACCACTACTGCTAGCCTATGACGCCATGAGTACACATATATTTGTAATCACGTAACATGATTACATATTAAAGACATTTCGCTTTAGCGTAACAAAATCAAAATACAAAAAAATTAAACTAAAACTTAAGTTAAATAACATAAATAAGCACATGCATTTTACTTAATTTAACATAACTCAGATCTTAACATGCTAACAATATTGTTTAATTAACTAAATAATGACATGCTGATATAAATTAAATAATAGCATGCTAAAAATGTTATCTAATTAATTAAATAATAACATGCCAGCATAAATTAAATAATAATATGCTAACAAATTGAATAATAACATCAGAATAATAATAACATAATAACTCAACAGTAATAACATAAAAACAACAATAATTACCATAATAACACACTGACATTAATATTAACAATAATAAATATAGTAATAATTATAATAATAACAAGCTAACAATAATAACTACAGTAATAACATGCTAAACAAAATAATTACAATAACAGTAAAAAAATCACTTACTAGTCCGGTTGTAACTAGTAGTTGCTCCTTTCTTGCCCGTTCGTACCTCTCTTGTTTTTTTGTTCTTAACCTCGTAATTAAAATATTAAGAAAATGATTTTATGCGCGAGAAGAACCTTTGGACACGAGCTCCTTTTCGTAAGCATGTCCAACAACTTAGGAATGCTTTGACAGTGTCGTCCAGGCTCATGACACACTTGACAGTGTCATCCAAGCTTTGGACGTACTCGATGGTGACATCTTGGATATAGGTGGTTTTGTGTCTCCAAAAAGCTTTTTTTGCATCATAAAATCATTTAGTTTCTTGAATGCAAATATCAGTGCCATACAAGGTTGATCTTTAGCCGCAACTAGCCTAGGTCTTCTTAGATGTCACTGTCAAATACGTCGTAGATATTTCATGAATTTTTTTTCAAAGCATATCATATTTTAAAAAAAATCTGCTAAAAGTATAATATTTTATGAAATTCCTCAAAAGTTACGGTTATAACTATTTTAAAACTATATTCTTTGAAATATGTGTAAGCGTTCCTATGATTAACGTGTCTAATGTTACAGAAATTTTGCCTGCCATCGCGCCAAATATAACAATGAGTTCAGCGGTGGTCTTGTTTTTTTCTCCGTCACCACGCGTCACTACTAGTGACATGTTGATGCTTGAAACTTTCTTTCTTTAAAGGTGTCACTAGTAGTAGCAGAATATTATGATGTGTGATAGTTTCTTTTTTTAATTTTAAACATGTAAATAAACCATTGAAACAATTTAAAAAGGTGGATAATGAAGAAAACACTAACATATTTATTTAATAAAATATATTACAAATTAAAATAAAGCAAAAGATAAATCACGCAGTTTGCAGTAGTGTTCGCATGCTGCAATCTACATTCACTGTTGGAACAAAATATTATTGAAGTATCTGTAAAAATTACTTTGTAAATTCCTCAAACAATATATATGGTTGGTCCATCTTGCATCTTCATTTACAGCTTGGAGCATGCATGAATGGCTGGTGACAGAATAAATATGATGATAGATTGCGCATACAACAGATTTTATAGTAAAAAATAAGAACCCAAAAGGAAATAGATTAGAGCATACGAAAAGGAATGAGTACCTGTGGAATATTACACACACTCTATATCCATGTATAATATGTTGTTGGAAAAGATTCAAGAACCATTGCCAGCTTTTAATGTTTTCTTTCTCTACTATAGCGAACCAAAATGAAGACTTCCACCATTAGCATCACTTGATATATCAACAACCTCACTGGAATCAAACTCTCTATCATTTGGGATGGAGTTATTATTTGTCTGTCTATCATTCTCTTCATACTCTAGCGATAGCTTTTGATATTATTGGAATATACTAAGTATGTGTTGTTGTTGATATATCAACAAGAGTGATACCTTTATAATGCATCAGTGTGCCGTCAATGCAAACAACTGGCTTATGGTGGGTGAATCCAAAATGCAAGGTTCATACCCAAAAACCTCTGTTGAACAACCCTAGGCTGCCATCGGTTCGAAGACCATCATAGGATATAATAATACATGGATTGTACTGTTTTACAACTGATAAGAAAACAGCTAGTTGATGTTAAGATTCATCACGATCACTGTAAGGCTCTGCAATGGCTTTGTTCTTTGCATGTCATTCCTTGCGGTATGTTATAGTCTTGCTATAATACTCTTTGATAGTATTCAAAACGTAATGATATTAAGGTTCGGTTCATGTTTTAGCATGTGCTTAATATGAGCCGAAATTATCTTAGCATCGAGATGTGCATGTCCTTGACTTATATCACTCATGAGAGAAGATACATTGGAATCTAGAGGCTTTGATATGATAGAATCAAATCTTAATCATAATTGATTAGCATCAAAAGATATTTTCACATTTATGGTTGATTATATATTGTACTATAAGATAGGGTCTATGTACACAAAAGTAACTTGTAAAACAGTACAATCTATAGAACTCAGAAATACAATTAGAGAACTACTACCCCTATCAACCGAAATTATAATATAATTAAGATAGGGTCTATGGCCTACATTTATATGGAAGACTATAACATTTATATGGAAGATTTAAAACTGGCTCGGAAATGAAAATTATAATATAAGATAGGGTCTATGGCCTACATTTATATGGAAGGCATTTAGAGAGAGAGGTGTGCCCACATCACCGGGTACCTCTACTACCCCTATCAACCGAACCGGTATGCTAACATTGTGGAATCATTTAGAGAGAGGTGTGCATATGTGTAACTGCTAAAGCCTTATGGAATGGCCTACCTGTCACATAAGGCTCAGGAATAGGCTTGTTACAAATATTTGATATTCACAAACGACCAATTCTCTTTGACAAGGAGCAGATTTCTCAGAGGAAATTTAGACCAAACTACAATATGTGTGGATGAAAAATGACAAAAGGGACTCAAACTGAAATATCCTGAAGACATCATAGTTTACAACAATAAAATTCAAGAACATATGTTATTTCAATTATTGACGGCCATCGATGGCAAATATGAAAGTCTGAAAAGGGAGTTACTAAAGAAGGAGCCTCTGCCATCTATGGAGATGGTGTGTGTCACCATCTGAAGGAAGGAAGCACGAATGAGTTTTTTTGGGGTCAGGCCCTTCAGCCGAGATGGAAACATCATCGGAGATAGGTCTCAAACTAGTGCTAGAAACCAAGGATATAAGGGGATCCATTCTGCCAAAGCTCAACCAACTGGAAAACCAAGGTTTCTCTCATCGTCATTATCACGAAACATAGAAGATAATGCAAAGCTCGTTTTCTCCCACTACGGGATAAGAAAGAACACGAAAGGGAATTGCTTTCAACTCGTGGGATACCTAGAATGGTGCAATGATACTCATAAAACTTCTCGACCGTAGACATGGCATTGAAAGGTGCCCAGCACCGCGGGCATCTAGAGGGTCATCACACGGGGTAGGACAATGGCGGCAGCAAACGATTCGAGAAAATGGAAAAGGAGAAAAGAGGAGGAAGCAAAGAAGCAGACAGAAATTAGGAGAGGTACTAAGGTTGGGTTGTATCCAATCCTCACTTTCTATTTTGTGCCCCTCATTTTTTATGTTCTACAAATGAGCCCCAACATTCTGTCAATGTCATATATTTGCTCCCAATAGGACATATGTACAACAGTAGTGGTATTAATGTATCCCACATCGATCGATGTCTCTAACTTTATAGAATGATGTCACATCGATTGATCGATGTGTCCCAACCTAAGAGATTGATGTTGGATAGTGATATTTCAACTTTGAACAGTCCTTACATAGATTGATCGATGTCTATTCCTTGAGAGACTGATGTACATATATATCGATCTATGTGAAAGATCTATGTCTCGCAGTGTATTTTTTTATTTTGTTCAATTCCAAAGTGTGAAATATCTTCTTAACTCTTATTCAAACATCTTTTAACTTCGTCAAAAAAATTCATACTCCATCAATCTCTCTCTTTTTGATGATTTCAAAAGAAAAGCTTTTAAAAGATTTTTTGTTGAAAAAACTTCATTTGAGCTAGCCAAAGGTTTCAAAACTTAGTTTCTATTTATATCTCCCCCTTAGTCAATGTATTTATGCTCCCCCTCAATATATGATCATGAAAGCATACTTAAGATTACTTCAAAGACTTCAAAGCTCCCCCTCAATATGTAAGGATCCCAAACCAATAGACATGATGTATATCAAGTTCACTTCAAACTTCCCTCAACACAAACATTCTTTATACATGCATCATATTCATAGTCCTTATTATCATATCTATCCATATCAAAACCATACCATATACTATGTATAAAGCATACCAAGCATGTCATATACTAAGCATATCCAAGCATGCCATATACTAAGCATATCCGAATAAACGTATCCAAGCGTGCCATATACTAAGCATATCCATATACTAAGTATATCCAAATAAACAAATCTAAGCAAGCATAAGCATATTCAAACACAAGCTTCTCTCCTTTTGAAAACTTCAAAATAAGAATCATTACAGATGACATAAACATGTTCAATAGATGGAATGCAACAGTTGAAAATAACTAAACGTAATCTAACTATCCTAATAAGGCTGCAAGGTGGGGATTACTTCTATTCTTCATCGGATGAGAAACAAAGATTGGAGACAACCACCTTATGTTGGGATTTTACTTTTGATATTTCGTCTTCTGGGTGGTTAACTCATTTTCTAGCATAACTACTTTGTTTTTTAGGTTGACTACTTCCACCTCAAGAAAATCCGTGCAAATCTGCTCCTCTGTTTGTTTTTATCCCCATTGATTTATAGTACTATTTAGCTCTTCAATCTCAACCTCGGCATCAAATCTGTACTCAGAATTGGAATCCTCCTTTATTGGTGCTTTTCCTTTATCAGTGGGAGGTAAGAGTAGGTTGAGGTTGAGGGACGGAGGTGTGTGGAGGGGCGATCTCTTAGACATGTATATTAATGTCATCACCCTCTTCATGCTCATTTTGAGGTCCTTTGCCACGTAGCGCTTCCTTGTGAGACTTGCAAATTTATTGAATATTGGCTTTGGTGTAGGAATCCTTATTGGTAATTTTGTCCTCATCCGTTGTATCCAAACCCAAATTTGATTCTTTGAGCAATTGATAAATAAGATTGCTATACGGAAGAGCCTTGCTTTTCTTGGTGGCAGCCTCTATCACATTCACAAAAAATATCTCCTTAAAATTCAATTGCTCCATATTGGCGATGCAATAGGCAATATAGAAGTCTAGATTACGAAGGAGTTTTGCTGACTTACCATTGACACAAAAAGTTACAATGACAAGTAACACACGATATACCAAGGGCGTAGCATTTGTGTTCTTTGTCGGATGAAATCCAAGAATGGTTTTAACCTCATCCTCTGTCACCTTATATCGATTTTTGTCCCATTTAACATCAAATATCCATACCTTCATCAGGCACCCCAAGTAGCTCATTTATTGTTTTCTTGTCAAATTCAATAAGTTTTCTATCAATCACAAAATATAAAGAGAATGGAAAGCCATTTAAGTACTCTACCCATAGGTTGGCATAAAACAAGCTAGTGTATCGGGTATACATATAGTCCATATCTGTTTCATCCTGAAGTGGCCTCCACTTTTGACCATCCAACCAATCAATGATTAGGCTCGACTCATCATTACTCAAGATTTTTTTAATCTTAAGCGACTTCAATTGAATCGTGGACATTTTGGTAGTTTCCCATGTGTCAAATTGGTCTTGTGTCCTAGAGGAGATATAGTGAAACTTACCTGGAGCTCTAGGTTCTTCCAAGGCTTTTTCATACTTCCGGGACATGAGCCATGGAAAAGTGTTGATGGTGAATCTTCAACGAACCTCAGTCAAGACATTTGCTTGGGAGAAATTTGTTTTCTTTTTTATAACTTTCTTCTTTTTCTTATGACCTTTAGTTCTTAGGACAGTGGATACTTGTTGAGGAGAGTGGCGTGACCCTTCTTCTACTTCATGAGAGGTTTTATGCCTCTTTGAGGTGTTTTTGCTTCTTGATCACATGTTGGAAGAGTTTAGGTTTTTAGGGTTGATAAAGACCAAAAACAATCTAAGGAAGGTGGAGAAGATGAAGTACGAATCTTAAAATTCAAGTAGGTTAAAGAGAAATTGATGTACTTTGTAAGAATTCGGAAGAGAGGGGTTGTTTTTTGAAGAGGGGTGCGATGGATTCTTAGGGTTTTGAGGTGAATTGGGAGTTAGAATGAAGAAATTTTTGATTGTTGACAACTTTTATAGGCCCACACCCGTCGACGTCTATGGATCGATGTTAGAGTCAGATGTCCACAACAATCAATTGATCTCAAGCACTAATGTATATTTCAGTCTCTCAAACAGCTACATCGACAATCGATGTATGTTGTTTTCTGACTTTTTGTAATTTTGACATTTCAAGCATTGTTTATCATTTCTAATCTTTTTCTAATTGATTCAAATATCTCAGGGGGAAGAGATTTTGTGAAAATGTCTCCCGTGACGCACTATTTTGTTTCTTGGAGAATCAAGAAACCAAGCAATCTCCAAAAAATTGACATATCCCGGAGGTGCTTTTCCAAAAGTTGCTCAATTTCTCATATCACGCTCTAGGAGCTTGTTTAAGTCCATAAAGAGCTTTTTTAAGTTTGAATACATGATTTTGATAATCATGATTTTCAAAACCCGGTGGTTGAGCTGCATATACTTCTTCTTGAATTATTTCATTCAAGAAGACCGATTTGACATCCACTTGATATAACTTAAAGTCCTTATAAATGATGATAGGAGCATCCTAATAGCTTCTAACCTAGCTACGGTAACAAAAGTCTCATCATTTTATTTCTAAATACCTATTTAGTGCCAATAATAGGATGATCATTAGGTTTAGAGACTAACTTCCAAACATTACTTCTTTCAAATTGATTTAAGTCTTCTTGCATAACTACTATCCAATCTCTATCAATTACAGATTCTTTTTCATTTTTAGACTCAAGTTGTGAAATGAAAGGATTGAAATTTTCTCCTTGTTAATATTCGTTGACTTGTTTCTCCTAGTATCAATTCTTTTGGTGGTCTTTCTTATATTTAAATAATTTCGGCAAATTTGAAGTGTCAGCTTTTACTTCTTTCTCTTCTTTTATTATAAAAATAGGTCCACTTTCAAGTGGATCCATTTTAAGATCAACAAGAATATCTCCTTTTGAATTTTCAAGATTTCTATATGACTTACTTCATCTATCTGACTTTCTTCATCATCACTTAAATATGGTTCATCATCAAGGAATTTACTAAACGTGAATGGACTCTTCAACTTTCATATTCTTTTTATTATATACTCTAAATGCCTTGCTATTTTGACCATAACCCTTAAAGATTCATTCATCTGCTTTGAAATCGAGTTTATACAGGTTATCTTTGGTGTTAAATATGAAGCACTTACAACCAAATATTTTAAAGTATCCAATGTTGGGTACTTTTCCTTTCTAAAGCTCATAAGGAGTCTTTTTGAGAGATGGTCTCAATTAAACTCTATTTATCAGATGACAAGCGATATTGACCGCTTCAGCCCAAAAATACTTAGGCAGCTCAAATTCATTTAGTATGGCTCTACTCATTTCTTGAAGAGTTCTATTTTTTCTTTCCGCAACACCATCTTATTGAGGAGTTTTAGGAGGCGAGAAATTGTATCCATATCCTTTGGATACACAAAATTCTTGAAACTCACCAACTTTATCACTTCTAATTTCCTTGATGGTATCTTCTCTTTGGTTTTCTAATCTCCTATAAAACTTTATAAACTATTGGCTTGCATCATTCTATTTAGCTAAGAACATGAAGTAAACCTAGAGAAGTCATCTACCACTACAAAGGTGTAATATTTTCCACCTAGACTTGTCATATCAATATTTTCATACAAATCCATATGAAGCAATTGCAAAGGTTTGTTGGTGGAGATTTCACGTTTGGGCTTGAAACTTGCTTTAACAAGTATTGCATTATGACAAGTGTCACATAAGCCATTGTTTTCAAAATTTAATTTTGGAAGACCTTGGACCTTGGACCTTTCTATTTTTACAAATTGCTTTGAAGTTTTTGAAACTAATATGTACAAGCCATCTATGCCATAATCGCGTCAAATCATTTTTGGCAACTAGATATGAAACCTTTTGGGATATCAAATCATGTGTGTTGAGTTTGTAAACACCGTTTTTCCTTATATCCTCAAAAACAACTCTGCAATCCTTTTTCACTATGTATTTTCTTTTTGCAAATTCAACTTAAAAATTAGAATCACATAGTTGACTAACACTTATCAAATTATAGCCATTCTACATATAATACATTACTAATAGTGAAAGAAAACTTACTAATTTCTCCATGTCAAAGGATTTTGGCTCTCCCATTTTCAAAATGCACCGTTTCACTATTTTGGATTTTGAGCGTAGTGAACAAGATTTTGTCTCTAGTCACGTGTGTGGAACATCCGTTGTCCATAAGCTAATTGGTTCTTTCTTCTTTGGCTACCCCATTTGTCTTGAATATATACAGCACCAAAAGGTTTATATATTGGTACCATTTGATGGTTGTGTCCTTTCAGGTCAGCTTGTAGGCTTCCAAACATACATGTTATCGTATCTAGCTCTACATAAACTTTTTACATGTCCTTTCTTGTTACAGTGAAAACAGGTAGGTATATGTTTTCGTAGTACTTAGGAGATAATGAGACATTTTGAGTCTTTTTAATATTTGACTTTTTTTTGACTTAATGATTTAGGTTCAACAGTGGAGTCTGAAGACTTAAATCCTAAATAGGATTTATCGTTTCCTATCTTTTGATTTCCAAGTAATTTATCAAGATTACTATGACTATTTGTTAATCTTTGTAAATCTAATGTTAACTTACTGCATTCATTCCTAATTTCCATATTTTCTAGTGTTAAGGTCTTATGCATGGTAAGTATGATATCATGCTCTTGATAAATCAAAATATTCTTTTCATGCAAGTTCTTGTTTTCTAGTATGTATTTTTTAAACTATTTCTTCAAGTGTTTATATTTCAAGTTAATTTTTTCAAAGTCATCTTGTAAGTCTTCTATTTCATCTTGTAGATTAACACTAGAAGATGTTGAGTTTACCTCAAGTTCATTCTCAATTGCCATGAGATAAGTGTGTCATTCCTTTTGATTGTCAATTACTGTCATAAGTCTAACATCCTTGTCTTTATTTTCTTCGCCAACGGATTCGGAAAAAAGGTCATCCCATGTGGTTACTTCCGCATTCAAGACTTTCTTCTTTTGATGGAAGACTTTCTTATCTTGCTTTTGCAACTCTATGACATTCCAATCAGCAATAAAATGACCGGATCGACCACACCTATATCAATTTTCACCTGATTCTTTGTCCTTGTGTGATATCTTGAAGAACCTCCTTGCTTGAGCTTGTTTCTTGTTGCTACACTTCTAAAATTTCAAACTAGAAAAGCAACATCATGATCTGATTCATTGGATTCCACTACCAATTCTTTGTGTGATACATGTGTGGGCTTGATATGATTTATCCTATTTTTCTTGTCAATTAGAATTTCATGAGTTAATAGATTTCCTGACAATTTATCAAGAGTAAGAGTCTTGAGATTTTTAGACTC
>AP025075.1:1237783-1250438 GCA_036186865.1 Eustoma russellianum
TATGTCAAATCCACAATCTTTTAAATGATTTATCATTCTAAATTTCCATAGAGAAGAGTTTGAGCATCAAATATATGAGCTTTGGTGTTTGAGGCTGAGAATAAAGTGGTTGGTTTGGAAGTTGAGCTGTAAAATGAAGAGGTTGTCATTTCCATAATCTTTAACATTGCAATTTCCAAAGATTAGCCAATCAATCAAGGTTAGGCTATGATACCAATTATAAGGTCCGTGACAATCACTCTATAAGCGGGTAAATAGAGAGTTGAGCAATTTTGCAGAATTTTCTCGGTTTAGCTCACTCCAACTCAAATACTCTCCAAATCAATAAAGAAAGAGATGAAAGATGATGATTGAAGAGACACGATATAGAGTGGTTCGCATCTAATTGATTCTGTTCCACTACCATATTGTTTCCAAAGTGGATTTTTAACATCAACTCTTCTTATTGCTTTCAATAATAACCACAACAACAATACTTACACTAACAACCACTGTAAGTAACAAATACATCAACAACAATTTATTGCGCAAAAACAGTTTGTGCAACAACAACAACAGCTATAAGCAAATACAAGTCCTTGCTTCGTCACAACTCCAACAAAGTTCTATCACATAACTTTCTCCAAGTGGGTTTTAGGAAGTGGTGGGGTTACACTTTCTAGCAAGTCTAAATCACAAGCAAGAGATCAAGTATGTATAGTTCTCTTGTGTTAGACTTCTACTCTCACAATTTACAACAATGAAGAACAAACAATAAGAGTTTAACAAGATTTAAGCACTTTTGCACAATTGAGACCTTTTACAACAATGAATGTGTATAAATGCCTCATCTGAGCTTCTTTAATATATAGAGGATGTGAGCCACATTTTTGCATCCCCTATCAAGCCTTCAACTCAATAAAAAGTCTTGAAAATGTCCAAATTGTCTTTAGCCGTCCTATAGTTGGATTTGATGCTTCATGGCCACCCTAGAATATCATAGACACGTTTATAAATCTTCCTTGGATTTTATTACAATGGTTATAAAAATTTGAATCCTAGATGACATTAATATGTCTTTATGCTGAGAGATTGATGTCTTCCATTGAGGTTTCAATTTTGCACCTTGCATATATCGATCGATCGAAGTCTCATTATTGATAGATCAATATTTTCCAGTGAGGTTTCAGTTTTGCACGTTACATGCATCGATCGATCGATGTTTCATTATTGGGAGATTGATGTATTCTAGTAAGGTATCTGTTTTACACCTTACATACATCGACCAATCGATGTCTCTTCTTTGAGAGACTGATGTATACATTGATCGATCGATGTCTTTAACTTGAGAGATCGATGTTGGACAGCAAGGTTTCAACTTTGAATCTTAACCACATCGATCGATCAATGTCTCTAACTTCAGAGACTGATGTCACATCGATCGATCGATGTGTCCCAATATGAGAGATCGATGTTGGACAGTGAGGTTTCAACTTTGATCAGTCTTTACATGGATCGATCGATGTTTCTTTGTTGAGAGACTGATATACACATAAATCGATCTATATCTCATCGTATGTTTTTCTTGTTTTGTATCAATTCCAAAATATGTAATATCTTTTTAACTCTTTTTCAAACATCTTTTAACTTCACCAAAATAATTCATACTCCAAGAAAAATATGTACAAAATATGATGCAAAAAGAAGTGATATTGAATAATATTTCATACCTTTATTCATATGCACTAAAACTTTCATAAATCTAACCATAGTAGTACTTCTCAACTTATTAAGTATATTTACTTTTTACAAATATAAATTAATAAATTATAGCGTGGACGTAAACTTAAAGATATTTGTTTAAAATGTCCAAAATACAAGCTAATGATTCTGTGTTATTTTCTATAATATTTAGGTTTTTATCGATCTTAAAAAAGCGTATAATAGTGTGTTACATATACTGATTTAGGACAGTCTAGATGTAAGAGAGGTTCCTATAAAATATATAGACATAATTAGGGATATGTATGCTAGGACGAAAATAACCGTTCGTACGCCTATGGGGAATACAAACTTCTTTCCGGTGGAGGTAGGCCTTCATCAAGGGTCCGTTTTGAGCCCATTTCTTTTTGCAATTATCCTAGACGAGTTATCAAAGCTAATCCAGGAGGCAGCTCCGTGGTGTATGCTTTTTGCTGACGATATTGTATTAGTCGCAGAGAGTTGACATACCCTGAGTATGAGACTAGAGGAGTACTGAAGTGCATTAGAGAGAAAAGGTATACAGATTAGTCGTTCTAAGATCGAGTATCTATACTACGGCTTCAGTAGCGTAGCCGACGGTAAGAATAGTCAGCTCACCGTCGAGGGTTAAGTGGCACCACAGATAAGTAAGTTCAAGTATTTAGGATTGTTTGTACAACAAGATAGAGATATAGATAGTGACGTAGCACACCGAGATCAGGCAGGCTGGTGTAGGTGGAAGGCGGCCCCAAGGGTGATGTGTGACAAGAATTTTCCAACTAAATTAAAGGAAAAATTTTATAGGGTGGCAGTGCGGCATGCAATGTTATATGGAACAGACTGCTGGCCCGTCAAGAGGACACAATCGCAGAAGATGAAAGTGACAGAGATGAGGATGCTGAGGTGGACGTGTGAGCCTACAAGGCTAGACCGGACAAGAAATGAGGTATTTAGGAAAATGTTAGGGGTCACTAGTATAGCGATGAGATAAGGGAATAAAGACTGAGATGGTTTGGGCATGTCAAGAGGAGACAGACAACGGCGTTTGTCAGAGCAGTTAAAAACCTCATTGTAGAGGGGAAAAGGAGTAAAGGCGGGCACAAACTGACTTGGAATGAGCAGATTAGACGTGACCTACTAGATTACACCTCTTTGAGGACATGGTCCAAGATAGGAGTTCATGGAGGCAGATGATTAATGATTAAGGTTACTGAGATTCAGGCAGGATATAGAGGCGGCTTAGAGTGTACTTAGGGGCTTAGATATTCTCTACACTTTAGGTTGACTTTGCACCTTTTTTTGTCTTTGTCTTCAATTATTTGTGCATATACACGGCTATGGCTATCTTAATCTCAAAAGCTTTCTATTTATGTTTATTAAATTCTTTCACTAGACACTAGCATACCATATTCCTATTAATGGGTCATCTACGCACGTACATGTAAAGCAGGGGATCTCACTGGAAGCAAACTCTCTATCTCTTGGGATGGAGTTATTGTTTGTCTGTCTCTCACCCTCCCCAGACCCTAGCGTATATTTCAAAGTAGTAAATACATCCATTCTAAATTTTTTATATTAATGATTGGGATTTACTGGGTATAGTGGATGTTGTTGTTGTTGTTTTAGTCATATATTCTCAATATATTTCAAAGTAGTAAATACATCCATTGTTAAAAAGTAAAATTGATAAAACATAACGCAAAGCAGTAAAATTAGAGATGTTTTATTAAACTATGAAAAATAAAAGCCAAGGATTCTATACCATGAATGCTATTTAGGTTCGAAAGTTGATTCTTTCCAGTGTTATGTACTCAATACATTTCGAAGTATAATTTAATAGTATATATTGATAAATAATGTATAAATTAAAAAATTTATAAGTTTTAGTATAATATTGATAACAATCAAGATTAAAGCAAACAAGCAAGCATGAATTCACCTTATGAGAAAATTAACATGAGACTTAAAGATCCATATTGTATTTTTAGATCTTAATTATTAAAAATTCTATAATTTATTTTATAGCTTCCCAGTGCATCACATAAGTTAAAAGGAGCTCATAGTCAACTTATGTGTTCCATACACACATATATGTGTGCAATATTGCTAGGTGTTTAATATTGAAAAAAGGGACAATAAAAACGTTTTGGATTTATGATTTCTATCATTTTGAATTCATACACTATTATTTTCTAACTATCTACTTGTAATATAAAAAACTAAGAATATTTCACTATCATTAAATAAAAATAAATTTCTTTCATAGTTCTCTTCGTTCTTAATAAAATTTCATCAGTACAAACATAAAATTGAAATCCATGATCATATTTTATGTATCTTAATATTTAAATTAATGTCCGTCCCTACCACGTGTGATACGTTATTTTTTTATACGATGACCTTTTTTATTTTATTGATGATTCCCACTTAAGGCGGAGGAAAAATCGATTTTATTGCACGATATTAAAAAGAAAAAAAAACTAAATCTAACATTACAATAGAAGAATGAAGTACCAATATAATGAAACCGAATTCGGGGTATGATTTTTCCTTTTACCGCGATTTCAACTTGTGAAGAAGGCGGAGGACGTATGTCTTTTTTTGCACGCCGCTGCTTGCGAGCTGTCTTAGACTGACACAATATAAACCTTCATCATGCTGTACTTCCAAATCAATTTCTATTTTCCTTTGTGAATTTTTGTCTGCTTCTGCGCCCTCAGTTTCTGGCGCGTCATGCAAAGTTGAGGCCCGAATATCCTTTTTAGTGATACCAAACATATTATAGCAATAACCATCGCACGCATGAGCTGGGTTCCATGCATTTCGACAATTACGATAAATTGGTCCAGCTTTAGATAACCCTCCTAGACTAATAGATATCACTGAAATTCTAGGCGTGTTCTGCAAACATGTAGGGCATTTATCATGCGATAACCATATTTCTATTGTTGTGTTATCTATGTAGGTACATATACAAATGAGGGTCTCACTGGAAGCAAGCTCTCTATCCCTTGGGATGGAGGTATTGTTTGTCTGTCTCTACTCTCCTTAGATACTAGCTATAGCTTTTGACGTTGTTGAGATATATTAGGTATGGTGGTTGTTGTTGGTGTGTGTATATATAGACACGCATCCGATGGTACGAAGTGGAGACGAGGATATGCGTAGAAATTAGTTAGAAAAGCTTAGTAGGAGAAAGGACAATTGGCCGTGCATAGCTGAAACACATTGCCAAGTGTTGCAACAATTAATTAACTCTAGTTTGCCTAACCAAACTTTGACCAATTTGGTTAATGCATATTAACTCCTTCAGCCCTTTCTGCAATACATTTTCCCAAGCACTTTGGTTGTTCTTGAATCTGCAAATCTCTCCACACTTCTCCCTCTTCTCTATGCCTCTAGGCTTTGTCCCTCTCTAATGCCCTTCTCTCTCCTCAATTTGGTTGAACAACTTTAGGTAGGCAGCCAAATTGTAGCACTTTATTTTCATTTACCCTTTCTTGATTCTACACCAACCCTCCCTCTTTTTCATCTTTTCTAGCACCCTTTACCTCATCAATGAAGAGGTCTCCATCTTCATGTTCATCATCATCATCATCATCATGCATCGAGTCTATTGGCATTTCTTCACCTAAGCCCAGGAGCAGAAGCAAGCGCAGCAAAAGAGCAAAGAGAATTGTGGATCTCCAAAGCCAATCACAAGTGATCAATCCTGACACTTCCTCTTCAGCAAGAAGAAGCTCCATTTACAGAGGTGTCACCAGGTGAAACTAAGTTTTAAGTACAGACGCCAGAGTTGCCTTTTCTTTTGTCTTTTTGCACTTTTTCTCGAGCACAAGGGCAATACCCCTCGCCCGTCTCTATCGTCTCAGGCCTAATGAGATTCGTCAAAGATGCAAATTACTGTAATTTGCAAACCTCTCCACACCACTCCCTCTTCTCTATGTTTTACGTCTTAGTCCTAAAGATTTTTTTATTATTATTTTAATGAGATGTGACATTCTTATAAAAATATCACTAATTGGGCCTATCATAATTCCAGAATGTTAAAGTTAAGTATTCCGGGGAAATTATATGTTCTACCCGTTTTTCTTTTTCTTTTTTTTAAGTAAACAACATAAGTCGGAGATAAGATCCCTCACCGCTCTCCCCTCACCGCGTACGTGACCGCGCGACACGTGGCAAAAAGGGAGAGTGGTAAGGCTGGGTGAGGGTAACCCTCATCCAGCCTACCATCCCCTACTGCTGCCACGTGTCATGTCTTGGGCCGTGCGGTGAGTAGATCTCATCCATAAGTCATACAAAAAAGCCATCGATAAGACATGCAGGTAAAACGAGAATAACAGGTCAGCATCGGGATGCTGAACTTCAACAATTTTGAAAATAGAAACACTCATTTTAATTGCATGCATGACATTTTGGGTGGTGAAATTAATGTTTTCATTATGCAGGCATAGATGGACAGGAAGATTTGAAGCACATTTATGGGACAAGACTACCTGGAATAGCATTCAGAATAAAAAAGGACGACAAAGTGACCCTCTGAACTCTTCTTTCTTTTATATATATATATATATATATATATATATACACACACATATATATATATATATATATAATATTATTCCTTACATTTTTATTTTATTTTTGAAAAACTTGCTTAATTGGAGCAACTTGACTTGCCCCTGTCTTCTGTATTTAATGAGTAAAATAATCTTGTAAAAATCAGGGAGATCTGCGGAATCTTACTTTATTAATTTATCTCAATTGTTCCTTGTTTTAATCTTGATATGCTTTCTGGCTGACTGGGTTTCTTTTTAAATTGTTGACGCTCATAATCTCTGTCGTGCGCCACGTTCGCAATCGCTTTTGCCGATGCTGCTAGTCTACTTGGGTAAGATTTTTGTCTCCAATATTCGGTTCGTGAGGTCCGGTTACGTTCACCTGCAAATAGGACTGTTAATCGAATCAAATGGTTTGTAAACTGTTTGTGTTTGATTCGTATTCGCTTCGAGTTAGTTCGTTAATTTACTTAAACGAGCCGAATTTGAACACCTGTTTGGATTCGTTTAGTTAAACGAGCCAAACTGTTCGCGAACTGTTCGGCTCATTTAAACAATTGTAGTGTTGTCGAGCGAACTCGAACTAATTTTAAAGAGCCAAACAATTCGTTTAGCTAAATGAATCCGAATTCTAAAAACTAGTATTTGGTTTGGCTCGGGTCGTTAACACCCTATCTGCAAATGAACGGATCCCATTTCTTTTTGTTGTTGACCCTTGTGTTTATGTAAGCCCACGACATATTATTCACGTATGAGTAAGCTCACCTTGTTTTTATAAAGAAAATTTTAGTAAAGAATATGTGCGAATAAGTCGATAGCAAAGGACAGGGAAGGTATGGTTATTAATTTTTTTGAGTCATGACACTAATGGATACAACAACCATATCCAGTATATCACATCGACAGGAAATAGTTAATTTTGTTTAATTGATATCACATCGACAGGAAATAGTTAATTTTGTTTAAACTCAAAAATTTTCATTTTATGATCTTAACCTTAACCAATTAGGCAAGCGCTCAATGGCGGGTGAATTTATTGATTTGGAGATTGTGGGTGTGAATATATCGGTTCAGATAAGAGGAGGCTAAAAATGCGGTAAATTATGAGGCCTCCAATCACGCATCGTTACATGTATAAAAGCATTTTTTTAAAAGAGGGTGGTGCACTTTTTTTTAAAAAAAACTGCTTTTGTACACGTAGCAACACGTGATTTGAGACTTTATAATTGACCTCATCCTTAGCCTCATCAGATCTCATCAGATCTGAGCCGTGAATATATAGTATTAATCATAATGAATAATGAATGTAGGGGCATACGACAACGAAGAAGCTGCTGCTCGGACTTACGATCTCGCGGCTCTTAAATACTGGGGTCCTACCAATACACTCAACTTTCCGGTACTTAAACGCCTCCATTTTTCTTTCATTACATAAGAAAATTAATTATTTGTTATTATTTATTTACTTTTCCCTTTCTATTTGTCCTTTTTCTCCTTTGGTTTTTCTTTTTTTTTTTTGTTGGAGAAAGTTGAATCTTGATTTTAAGTAACTGGAATTTTGAAGACTTTTTTTGTTTCCAACCATCTAAGAAAAGGAAGTTGCAAGCATTGAAGTTACTCATTTTTCCTAAAATATAAGTTTGTTTTAAATGAAGTCAGGTAACACTCTTTCTTGACTTTGGCATATGATGAAATAAAGCAAAATGACTCACTAAATTGGTTGCGTTTCTTATAATATGAAGTAGCAGTTAACGACACGACACAATTTTCATTATAGGTCATCGGGAAACAATCCCTGTGTGTTTTTAACACATGAGTATGGTTGTGTACATTCGACCTCGCATAGCCCGCCATAGGCAGTAGCATCTAAGCTAATAAGGTAATGTTGTTGTTATAAGTTTATTTTAAATTTTTCATCATAGTTTAATTTACACCATGCTAAAAGAGGGAAGTATTATTATCACACGAGGGCAATATATATCTTGAAAATTTTGTTGTGTTAGTCAACAACCAACTAAGAACACTTTCTTCGAACTTTTCATTGTATTTTAAAATATGTCAAAAGGGTGTAAAAGTTAAAAATAAATTATGTGGGTATCTCTTCTGAGGAACTTAAGTTGAATGTTATAAACATTATTCGGATTTTTCTTTATTAAGCCATTAAATATTGTAAGAATACTAGAGATTTTATGGTGTAACTGTTGTATCATTTGTCGTACCTAATAAGAAGAAGGTAAAGCCAATTCACTATCTTCTTGCATTGCGTAGGGATAGATGTAGAGAGACAGATGTACCTAATAAGAATAACGTAAAGCCGCTCCACGGCATAGCTCAGTTAATACTCGGATTGTGATTTGCTCCAAGAGGTCAAGAGTTCGATTCCAGAGAAGCCCACAGTGTGGGTGTTTATCTGCTGCTAGGCCGAAGGGCTGGTTTGTGAGGGAACACCTTGTATGAGTCACTGCGTAAGATCTCATCCAACCTACGAGGCCGCTGGGCTTCTGATTTGCGACCTCCACACATGTTCCTCGGGCTGGGCCCCGGAGTGAGGGATTTGATTTTTTGCTCTAAGAATAACGTAAAGCCAAATTGACTACCTTTTTTACGTTGCACAGGGATATAGGTGTTGCGGTAGGTTGGTTATCGTCATGCTTCAACAAACCTACAAGAAATAACACACACAACATATGTCCATTATATTTCAACGACAGCAATACAAGAAACAACACAATTTCAAATAAATGCGAAAAGCTACTCATGTTTATATAATCAAATGGGTATACATTTTGTTTGCATTTTTCTTTTTTAAAATTTCATAACACGCACCCGGAACAGGTGATCGACACTGAATTATGTTTGATTTCAACCCTGACTACGAGTGTGCAATTTGTTTGTTTTTTTCTTTTTTTGTAAATAGCTTGATAATTATCGTGCTATTTAATTATTATTTTTAGGTGAGTTCAAAATTAGTGCTAAACACATAGTAAATTTACAGATTGAAACATATAAAAAAGAAATTGAAGAAATGGAAAAGCTGTCCAAGGACGAGTACTTGGCCTCCTTACGACGGCAAAGCAGTGGATTTTCCAGAGGTGTTTCCAAGTACAGAGGGGTTGCCAGGTAACTACAAACCTCTACTATCATTTACCGAGTTTAGATTTGAGGAGGCTAAAATTGAGACAAACTATAAGGCTTCCAATCATGCATCGCCACGTGTACAAAAGCAGTTTTTTAAAAAGGTTTAAATGCTTTTGTACGCGTGGCAACGCGTAATTAGAGACCTCATAATTTGCTTCACTTTTAGCCTCATCGGATATGAACCCTCCTTTACTAAGCACAACTGTGTCATCCCTTAACTATCTTTACTTTTTTTTTTTCGTTTCCATAAATGATTCATAGAACGATATTTATCATCATTTTTCTGTTCTTTTGTATGCTAGATTAATGAGTTTGTTACTTTGTTGTTTATACTTTTTTTTTTAAAAAAAAATATTGTCACACCAGACTTAATGAACCATCAAATTGAAACCAACTGTTTGAAGTATTTAACAATATTTTGTCAAAATTATTCTCATATCATTTAGTATATTATTTAGAACCAAATTTTGATGAATAATGCAGAAAATACATTGGCAATGTGATTTATAATAGTGTTTCACCAACTTCCTATGATAATATTTTCAAGACAAGAATAATTATGATATAAGGTTAAATACTTAACAGTCAACATTACTCGTGGAAGACCTCAACAACTTCGTTTCGGGTTTGGATCTCTTCACCGCAAACTTTCTCACCGCGTTGCTCACCGTACGACACGTGGCAGCAGGGAGGTGGTGACGCTAGATGCAGGTGACCCTCATCTAGCCTCACCACCCTCCTTGTTGCCACGTATCGTGCGGTGAACAACACGGCGAGAGGGTTTGTGGTGAGGGGATCTGGTCTCCTTGGTTTCTGCGTACGGATGTGGACAATACAATTGGAGACTGTTTTAAAATTAACTACGTTAGATACTTTGCTAGTTTTTTTTTGTTGGGATCTCCTGACCGAGACCGGATCTCCTCACCCCCAAACCATCACCTCCTTCACCACCGCCCGACACGTGGCAGCAAGAAGGGGTGGTGAGGCTAGGTGAGGGTCACCCCCATCTAGCCTCACCACCTCATTGCTGCCACGTGTCGGACAGTGGTGAAGGGGGTGATGGTTTGGGGTTAGGAGATCTCATCCCCTCCTGACCGGAGGGGCTACCGTGACCTCTAATGAAAGGTCGCCACGTGGCTTGTAGAAAAAATATCATGTCCAACATATTTTCTACATGCTACATGATAGTGTTTTATTGACGGTCATCCATAGACGCGTGTATATGCGGTCAACACATCCGGCGTCCTTTTCTTTTTGGTATAGTGTCTCGATTTGATGAAATGTTTCTATTTTCAGTGGAGTCAAATACATATTCTTTCTTGATTTTGGAATATGATGGAATAAAACAAAAATGATTCACTAAATTGGCTGTATTTCTTATATTGTGAAGTAGCAGTTGATTGACACAGCTTGACGCATCATTATGGGTCATCGGGAAACATCCTCTATGCGTTTCTAAAGGTTGAACCCCAACCAGTAAGGGTCCCTGCCACACCCAGTCTCAAAGATAGTGTAGAGATATAAATCAGGTACCCAACAACTCGCTAGTAGGAGCTTGGTCATATACACAGTAGTCTGCATTAGGAGTCCCCCTGCAGTTGGCCTGCTAGCATGAGCTTGGTCATCAGGTACCCAACAACTCGCTAGTAGGAGCTTGGTCATATACACAGTAGTCTGCATTAGGAGTCCCCCTGCAGTTGGCCTGCTAGCATGAGCTTGGTCATAGACGCGTGTATATGCGGTCAACACATCCGGCGTCCTTTTCTTTTTGGTATAGTGTCTCGATTTGATGAAATGTTTCTATTTTCAGTGGAGTCAAATACATATTCTTTCTTGATTTTGGAATATGATGGAATAAAACAAAAATGATTCACTAAATTGGCTGTATTTCTTATATTGTGAAGTAGCAGTTGATTGACACAGCTTGACGCATCATTATGGGTCATCGGGAAACATCCTCTATGCGTTTCTAAAGGTTGAACCCCAACCAGTAAGGGTCCCTGCCACACCCAGTCTCAAAGATAGTGTAGAGATGTAAATCAGGTACCCAACAACTCGCTAGTAGGAGCTTGGTCATATACACAGTAGTCTGCATTAGGAGTCCCCCTGCAGTTGGCCTGCTAGCATGAGCTTGGTCATCAGGTACCCAACAACTCGCTAGTAGGAGCTTGGTCATATACACAGTAGTCTGCATTAGGAGTCCCCCTGCAGTTGGCCTGCTAGCATGAGCTTGGTCATATACACAGTAGTCTGCATTAGGAGCCCCCATCACTGCAGGCAAGCCTACAGGCCAAAGAAGCTCCCACATTAGGAGTCCCCCTGCAGTTGGCCTGCTAGCATGAGCTTGGTCATCAGGTACCCAACAACTCGCTAGTAGGAGCTTGGTCATATATACAGTAGTCTGCATTAGGAGTCCCCCTGCAGTTGGCCTGCTAGCATGAGCTTGGTCATATACACAGTAGTCTGCATTAGGAGTCCCCCTGCAGTTGGCCTGCTAGCATGAGCTTGGTCATATACACAGTAGTCTGCATTAGGAGCCCCCAGCACTGCAGTCAAGCCTACAGGCCAAAGAAGCTCCCACACAAAACGCTTGCTGGAAAGGGGCTCTCTTGCCTTTGGCAAGAATTGAACCCCTGACCTCCCTTTCGAGAACTCTTGTCCGGAACCAGTTGGGCTATGTCCTGGGACTCTCTATGTGTTTCTAACACATGGGTATGGTTGCGTATATCCGACTTCTCATACTCTACCATAGACGTGAGTCTTTAAGACAATAAGGTAATGTTGTTGTTGTCTTGATTTGATGAAATTAAAACACGCTTGTGGCGTGGGCATGATGGTGTCATTTAGTAGATTCACGAGCATAATAAACGTGAAGCTTTATCGGTGGAGAAAATATTTATACACAGCGCTCTGATGCATTCAGTCAGACGTGTATTTTAAAATCCCAACCGACGGAGAATCTTCAAATGACCCCTTAAAAGTTGTGAAAATAACTTCATCCTTCATGGTATAGTTCAGTTGGTATACAGTTTGAAACATTATTTTACAAAGGTGTAAGTTTGAACCAAGACACTGTAGGAGCAATACTGAGGATTTGAAGACTAAATGTATGAATCCGACCCAATTAAGTAAGTGTTAGATTACAGTTCTAGTTAGCAATGAACTTGTTGTGTGAATTGTCTGATAACGTCTTACAAATTCAAGAGCCTGCTAGGTTCCTTTACATACTCCAC
>AP025075.1:1250448-1310364 GCA_036186865.1 Eustoma russellianum
GAGGCGACTTGCGATTGTCGATCAGTCAGCGAAGTTGTCAGCCGATCGACGCGCAAGCCTCCTGGCTCCACAGTCTCTCATACCATACATTATACAAATAATTATACGTAGATTACATTTAGGCCAATACAGAATATCATTTACAAATAAGTAGTACATAAACAAAACATCCTATACTCTCTATTAGGCCACATAGCATCTAATTTACATCAATTAGTCCTCGCTCCACAATCTCTCATGTCATACATTGTAGGTAGACCAATACAGAATATCATTTACAAATAAGTAGTACATAAAAAACATCATATACTCTCAATCAGGCCACATAGCATCTAATTTATATCAACTGATCATGTTCACATGTATACTTATATACTACAACAACAATACATATCCAGTATAACCCAACAACAGCAAAAGATATCGCTAAGGTCTGAGGATGGTGAAAGACAGACAAACAATACTTCCATCATAAAGGATAGAGAGTTTGATTCCAGCGAGACCTCCGATTCTATATGTATCTGCATAGATACATAATGCACGACAAATAAGCAAGACAAAGACAAACACAAAAAAATGTAAAGTCAACCTAACGTTGAGCGAGTATCCACGTTTCTTTATACTCTAAGCTGCCCCTATATCCTGTCTAACCCTCGCTAACCTTAATCATCCGTCTTCATTAGCTCCTATCCTGATCCATGTCTTCAAAGAGATGCAAATCTAGTAGGTCATGTCTAATATGTTCCTCCCAAGTCAGTTTGTGCCTGCCTTTACTTCTTTTCCCCTCTACAAGGAGGCTGTTAACTGTTCTGACGGACGCCGTTGTTTGTCTCCGCTTGATATGTCCAAACTATCTCAGCCCCTCCTCCCTTATTTTTGCCGACTTAATTATGTTTTTGACTTTACCCTTAGACTAGTTATTATTTGTCCATGACCAAATGGAGTTTACTGGCATGTTATGGTCACGAACCATTCAACATTTACTGTAATTTGACTAACTTGCAAAAACATATTCAGCAATGAACATATATTTAGATTGTGCAATTAATTAAGCATCAAACAGCAATAAAATAGAACCGAGACTTGAGCAAAAGGTGAAATCGTTCACCTCAGGGTCTCTACCGCCCCAGCCTCAAGGAGTATGTGTGGATACTGTAAATCAGGAGTCCAACGGTCTTCTAGATTGGGTGAGATCTTACGCAGTGACTCGCACAAGGTGTCCCTCTGTAAACCAGGCATTCGGCCTAGCCGACGAGTAGCACTCACACTGTGCGTGTCCCTGAAAACTGAGACTTTACCTAAACATGAATTACACTTATAGAATTACACTTGTTATACATGTTACGGTTCTGTTATGATCTTATTAGTTTGCCGCCATTGAGATTGCAATCCTTTAGACAGAATATCCTGACAATGGCTAGAATTTTCATTTTTATTAATTTTCGGCATAATCTTTTTTTTTAATTTCCATAATACTTCACATATGCTGATGAAAATAATTCCACTTTTTAACCACATTCTTAGCATATTTTTTAAACGGAAAATCATGCATTAATTGTGTGCTTAATCCCAATTTGTATTTTTGTGTTATTTTTATATTCGTAGGCATCATCACAACGGAAGGTGGGAGGCGCGAATAGGACGTGTGTTTGGAAACAAGTACTTGTACTTAGGAACTTATGGTATGCTTTTCTTGACTTTTATTTCTATTATTATGAGTTACCACGTGCACAAACTCTATATGTTATGCTTTCTTTGACTTTCATTTTTTTTTCTTATGACTAATAACGTGCACAGACTTTATATAGTAGGCTTTCCTTGACTGTTATTTTTTTATGACTAATAACGTGCACAAACTTTATATGTTATGCTTTCCTTTTGCTTGACTTTATTGAGCAGTTACGTACACAAACTTCATAATGCAACTGCTAAAATCAATTTGCATGTTTTGTTATTGAGAATATTGTCTCACCTAGTATGTTACATAAGAATGAGATATCACCAACTATTGTCTTAAGGGTTTGAGTGGATATGAGTCTCACCTCATGTAAGCTCAAATTTCAATATGGTATTAGAGCAAGTTTAAAATGTGGACTCACACATTGACTGGCCCATGATTGGTCATTTATTGTCTCTCCTCACTCAAGCTCATATCTTCATGTATGGCTCGTGGTTTGTGATTTAAGAAGGGTTCTAAGACGCGTGTGTATGTTAAGTCACGTTGCCACGTAAGGGTAGATATTGAGAATATTATACCACATCGTCTATTTTGAAAAAAATATATATGGATTGGGTGGGTATCGAGAATATTGTCCCACATTTCCCACTTTGAGAAAAAATATATGGGTTATATAAAAATAAGGTATTACCATTCATTGGCTTAAGGTTTTGAATAAATATAGGTTTAACTTCATCTCGTGTAAACCAAAGTTTCAACATTTTCATGATAAAACTCTTTCATCGATAGGTAGATGTGTGCACAATTTAACACCAAAGGTAAGGATCTCATGTCTCATTATTTGTACCATGTACCGTCTTAAAATTAAGCCACAATTATTAATTCTAAGTGAACTGAACACACATGACAGTCATTTGACAGAAGATCATTTAGGAATTCTTTACCGAATTTTCGGTGTGTTTAGTATAGTTGCATACATCTGACTTCTCATTCTTTGTCATAGGCAGGAGACTGGGTGATGTTGTTGTATACACGAAGGTTTTATCTTTTATACTGAGGAACAACAAGTGTGAAATTGTCTAAAATGATAGGTCTTTTAAGTTTTAAGAGACTGGTATCAAGAAAAAGTTGGTGATCGATATCATGGTAAAAAGTCGATATATATCTTATATATTTTATAGGTTAAAATTTTAAGGGGTTTTTTTTTTACGGAGACATTTTACACATTTATGTATAATGTCAACACTATCCGTCTAGAAAATTTGTCTTACAAAAAATAACTTTCCATAAAAACTGATTAGCTCATATTAAATAATTTATTTTCATGATTAAAATGGCCATCGTATTAAATATTTTACATTATTTATAATGATAAATTAATGTATCATCTTTATCGAATTATAAAATTTAGTTCAAGTAGAACCAAACCAAATATAATAAACAGTTAAAAATTACCTTTGTAATATAGTCCAACCTAGAGTGCTGGATTTTCCGCAGAATGGTTAGACAGTCCTTTGACCCGGGATGAAATCACCTCACCCACTTTTCCCTCACCCCACGCGTCACTGCGCAATACGTGGCAGCAGGGGTGGGTGGTGAGGATAGATGAGGGTGATCCGCATCTAGCCTTACCACACACCATTGCTGGTGTAAGGAATTTGGGATGAGGAGATCCTAATCCCTTTGACCCCTCCCCCTCCCCCGGCACCCCACTCCCTGTTTTCTTCCTTCACCATTTTCTTCCTTTCACCAATTTCTCGTATGAGTACCCCACCAAGCAATCTGATGAAATGCACACAGCCAAACTTAGATATTATTACGTCGGGATACCATGAATAAAAGATCATTTTTTATTGAATCACTATATGGTACATCATTTTATTTTATAATACAATGAGGATAAAGTTTCAATAAATGCTAAGATAATTACAAATCAGATTGGAGATTTCATTGCATCTAATCTCTTAATTCATGGGATTCGGTTTTTCTAATACTCTCGATCAAGTTGAATAGTGGGATCGTCAAAATTCTACTTGCATATGCCGCATCGAAGATTCTTCTATTGATTGTCTTTGTAAGAATATTTACTAATTAATCTTCGGATCTGACAAACGAAAGCTCGACAACTCCTCCTTAGAGTTTTCTTTAATGAAATGTCGATCAACCTCCACAAGTTTGGTCCGATCATACTGCACTGAGTTTTCGGATATGCTGATCGCCATCTTGTTATCACACATCAACTTGGCTGGAATCCTCAGAGGAAAATCGAGCTCACACATCAACTTCTTTAGCCTAAGAATTTCCGTAACCCCTTAGCAATTATGTGAAATTCAGCTTTTGCACTTGATAATGCCACAATCTGATAATGCTACAACCTTTTGTTTCTTACTCTGCCATGTGACTACATTTCCTTCAAATGACGCAAAATACACCAAAGTAGAGCGCATGTCATTTGGATTGCCTGACCACTCTGCATCTGTATATATTTCACATCTAAATGTCCATTTTTTGAAGATTATACCTCGTCATGGTAATTTTTTTTATATAACTGACTATCCTCGTCACAACGTCTATATGTTCTGCCTGAGGTTTGTGCTTAAACTAACTTACTACTCCAACTGCATAGGCAATATAAGGTGTCGTATGTGAAAGATTAATTTGCCTACAAGGCATTGATATTGTTCTCGGCCTGCCACTGGAGCACCTTCTGGTTTACAATCATCGGGGTATCACTTAGCTTACAATGAATCATGCCAGTCTCAATCAACAAGTCAAGAATATATTTCCATTGAGAAATAAAGATTCTTCTATCTAATCGAAGAACTTCAATTCCAAGGAAATATTTCAATCCTCTCAAATCTTTCATCTCTAATTTTGTAAACTAGTTCTTTCTGGGTTGTGCAATTTCTTCCTTATTGCTTCAAGTGATGATCATGCCGTCCACATATATAATAAGACTTATGATCAATGATCCCCTCCTTTCAAAGAACAATGTATCGTCTGTATTGCTGTGTTGTGTCCATTCTATTTCACGGCCATAGTAAATTTCTGAACCATACATGCGGTGATTGTTTCAATCTCTATGGAGCCTTTTTCACTATATAGACTTCACCATCTCTAAATTCGTCTGAATAATCTGGTGGAGCTCTCATATAAACTTCTTTTATCAATTCTCCATCTAAAAAAGTATTTTTCACATCAAACTGATGTAGTGGTCAATCTCAATTTGCTGCTACTGAAAAGAACACTCTGATAGTATCAATTTTTGCAATAGATGAGAATGTCTCAAAATAGTCACTCCTATAAGTTTGTTTATGCCTTTTTGCTACAAGCGTAGCTTTGTATCGCTTGATAGATTTGTCTGCATTGTACTTGATTGTGAAGACTCATCTACACTACACTAGTTTCCTTCCTTTTGGTAACACACTTTTTCCAAGTTTCATTCTTCTTCAAAGCTTCCATCTCTGTCTCAATTGTCTCCTTCTACTCTGCTTTCTCAATGGCCTCCTTAGCTATTCGAACAGTGTAGTAAAGAATACCCTGACACACTCTGCAACACTTCTCCTGGCTACATTAATTGGATAGGGAGATGACCAGGACATTTATTCAGGGGAGTACCTTTTTGGCGGTATACCCCTATTGCTTTTTTATGGGAGAACTCGTACATGTGGCTCAGTCGGACCATCTGTAGTATCAACATTATGTAAAACAGAAAGCTCTTCATCAAGGAGATATAGGTCACTTACCTCTTGTTGGACATCTAACAAAAAAGATTCATTGGTAGTGGTGACAAACTAGTCGGCTCTTCCTTCATTGGTAGAGGTCTGCTCGGTGACACCACCTATTCTTCTATTTGGACAGTCACCGGACAACTAGGACTTTGTAACCATTCTAGGGACTTACCTAATGTCTCCCCCTGAGGTCTAGATTGGTTATCAAAGCAATATTTTGACTTGAGGAAGATGTAATCTATTATGACATGAATCCATAGAGTAACAGGTTTCGCTAGCTTTTTTGGTGAGTGACGTACCCGTCTAATGCACATTTTTTTGATGCGGGGATCAAGTTTCGAGCGCTCATATTTGATTACAAGATTAAGGAAAAAGACTGGGGATTTGATTGTATCCAATCCCTTAATTCATGGTATTTGGTTTTTTTTTTAAACAAATACTATTATCAAACTTGACTAGTGGATTATCAAAGAGTAAAACTACGTATAAACATCAAACATAAGAAGTGTTTGATGTAGTGACCAACTTTTGTTTGTTGCTACTGAAAATAATACTCTAATAATACTCTGATAGTATCAATTTATGCAATGGGTGAGAATGCCTTAAAATAATCAATCCCATAAGTCTGTGCATACTCTTTTGCCACGAGTCTAGCTTTGTATCGGTCGATAGATCCGTCTACATTGTACTTGACTGTGAAGATACATCAACATCTCTACTGGTTTCTTTCCTTTAGATAACACACAATTTTTCCAAGTTTCATTCTTTTTCAGAGCTTCCATCTCTGTCTCAATTGCCTCCTAGCATTTTATTTTCTCACTGGCCTCCTTAGCTATTCGAGGAATCGATTCTGAATAGTGTGGTGTAAAGAATACTCTGACACACTCTGCAACACTTTGCCTTGCTATATTAATTGGATATCGAGATGGCCGAGACACTCGTTCAGGAGAGTAATTTTCTGTCGGTATACCTCTATTGTTTTTTTGTGGGAGAGCTAGTACGTGTGGTTCAGTCGGATCATCTGTAGTATCAACATTATGTAAAATAATAGGCTTTTTTAGGACGATGTAGGCCACTTACTTCTTGTTGGATATCTAACAAAGAAGACTCATTAGTAGTAACGACTGGCTCGTCGGCTCTTCCTTCGTTGGCAGAGGTCTGTTTGGTGGCGCCACCTACTCCCTCTGTTTGTACAATCACTGGACAAATGGGACTCTGTAACCAATCTAATAACTCACCAAGTGTCTCTCCTTGAGGCCTAGGTTGGTTATCAAGGAAATATTCTGACTCGAGGAAGACGCAATCTATAGTGACATGAATCCGTCGAGTAACATGATTATAACATCAGTAGCCTTTCTGCTGAGTGGCGTATCCGACAAAGACATATTTTTCTGTTTAGAGATCAAGTTTCGAGCGTTCTTGATTGTATCTAATCCTTTAATTTATGGGATTCGGTTTTTCTAACAAATACTCTTGTCAAACATGAGTAGCCAAATGGATTGTTAAAGTGTAAAACTACGTATAAAAATCAAACACACAAAAATTTATTATATGTGAATTTATTTGTGTATATTTAGTAAAACAACTTATATTTATAGTGGGTTGTCCAAATTTAGCAGTGTATTCTATCTTGGTATCCAAGTCTGATTAACCCTTATGTCAGATTACATTCGTTCGCGAGGTTATTTGTTTATTCATGTTTTTGTAGAATTATTTTTTTAGCGAGATTGACTTAATTACTTTTGAAGTTATTGAACTGTACCTCTTGTATTCAGTCAAGCCGTGTGCCTCACAATTACTTCCAACCTCCCCCCCCCCCCCCCTCTCTCTCTCTCTTCTTCAGCCTTTGCCAGTTCCTTTTATTTTTCTCCCTTCTGAAACAAAAGTTATAGAGCCCACATGCTTAGTTTGCATATTTATATATTTGTTTAGTTTTATACTGTCCGTTGAATCTTTGTCGGTACTGGGAATCTTTTTTAGTTTCAAACTTGAAAGAGAATAGAAAGGTGATTTTCTTGCACGACTTAAATATATAAGAATTGAAAGATTCACTTTTGAGTGGAGATCTAAGCGACCCTTTTGTAAGAAGATATGATAATCCTACCAACTCTTGCTGGTGATTTGCATTAATTTAATAGCCCCGACACTGACCAGTAGAACAACACTTATAGCCACCGGGGAATAACTTCAGACACTGAAAGTAGCGCAAGCTTAAAGTGCTAGATCCAAGGAGCCTGCAGGATTCTCATTCACTCTTGTAAAAATAGGTTTTTTCCCCTCTTTTGCTGTGGGAGGGGGTGGAGGAGGGGAGGAGGGGGTGTGGTTATTCAATTTGGTGTCTCAAGGGTCAGTCATCAGTCATAATCAGGGACTTCTTTTGCCTTTGATTGATGATGTTGTGGACCAAATAATGAATATGGATTTGTTGAAATTAGGATAGACCGAGTATATAGAAAATATCTTAGTCACCCCGTCTCAAAAATATTATAGAGTATAATGTAATTTACAATATCTTGAACAGTCAACTGTGACAATGTTTTTGAGATAAAGGAAATGTAACTTTACTACTACAACAACAATATTACTCCATTGACTTAGAGGTTTTCGTCTATTATGGAGTATAAGGGGTCATATGTACGCAACCATACCCATGTGTTAGAAACACACCAAGATTGTTTGCCGATGACCCATTATGAAAATTGTGTCAAGCTGTGTTGATCAACTGCTACTTCACAATATAAGAAGCACAGTCAATTTAGTGAGTCATTTTGCTTTGTTCTATAACATTCTAAAGTAAAGGAAAAATATGTCATTGACTCCATTGGAAAATAGAAATAGGGAATGTAACTCTATTTCTTAAAATTAGGATTTAGACAAGAGATGCGTATGTGGAGAAATCGTGTTAGGATAGTGTTTTGGTTCTTCAGTTTCAAGATCCCAGCAGATGTGCATTCTGCTATTGTACCAAAGAGTAATCATGGTACTATTGTAATGAACTTTGGATAGATAAAAGGCAAGATTCTCTGAGATTTGCAGAAGTTGAACCTTTTTTTTTTCCAAGAAAAGGATCGATTTCATTAACAAGTAAAGCAATAATTACATCCGCAAAATTATGTGCAAAAACAAATCTAACTAGATAGGAACACTATCATCACCTAAACGGAAAGCACTAACAAGCTCCCCCGTTCTCCTAATAGCTTCCCTAACAAAAGTATTTGGAGGAATCCTCGTGATTATGCATCGCAAAGTTCCTCCAATGCCAAATACCCCTGACAACCTCACGAAACAAATATCTCCATTCAACAAGGATATCCCTTCTACCAAAAACGTAAACCAGATTTAAGTCCACCCAACGCATAGCCGTATTAGGCCGACAAAACAAATCCCACTTCCTGGAGTCGACAACCCTGCGCCAAATATCAACGGCCCAAGCACAGTCCCTCAGATCATGCAAACTATTCGCGCCACATCTCCCACACAACATGCAAAACGAGGTAGCACTAATATGTCGCCTTAACAAAAACTGAGTCGTAGGTAGCACGTCCAGTCTAAGTCTCCACATGAATACATTCTCCCGATATGGACCTTTCATTCTCCAGATCCGATGCCAAGCTTGACTATCATTTGCCTCCGTCGTCGAATTTTGTACCTCATATGCACTCGCAACCGAGAACTTGCCAGAAGGATGTACATCCCAACGTACACCCTCCTGCCCCTCCTCGTTCACCCTCTCCTCGCAAGCACCAGACGCCACGCCCCGCCGCAAAAGATGGGCACACCGGCGAATACTTCTCCAGGTAACAGACGCATTCTGTCTTGGCGTATTCACGATAGGCGACCCATACTTGGCAAGCATAATACGAACCCAAAGAGGCTCACTGTCGCTAACCATTTGCCAGCCCAACTTAGCCAAAAACGCGATATTCATCTTATGAAGCCGCCTAATGCCCAACCCCCCCATGTTCTTGGGTTGACAAATCTTCTCCCATGCCAAGTAATGTAAATGCTTATTTCCGTCCAGCTCATCCCAAAAAAAGTCACGCATGTGTTTCTCCATCTCAATGATAGTAGATTCCGGAATCATAGTAGTCTGCATCACATATGATGGAAGGGTCGACAGAACCGACTGAATCAAAATGGCTCGAGCCGCTTGTGACAGCACCCTGGTCTTCCAGGAAGCCAATTTTCCTTTAATATTATCCACCAAAAACTTATAAGTTGACGAGTTTACCCGGCTATGAATCAGAGGCATACCCAGGTACCGCCCCAAATTATCCGTGATCCCCATCTGTAATTTCCTACTCAAGGCGTCAATCACAGCAGGTTTCGTATTTTTGGAAGCATACACAACCGATTTCTGTAGACTGACCCGCTGACCCGACATAGCACAAAACTCCTTTAGTACGCCATCCATAACCATCGCTTGTTGCTCCGTAGCTTCTCCGAATAGGAGGAGGTCATCCGCAAAAAAGATATGTGAAACTTCGGGACCATTCCTGGACGCCCGGATAGGCTTCCAAGCTTTGGAAGCAACCGCCCGTCCGATCAGCTGACTAAGAACATCCATACAGAGATTAAAAAGAAACGGCGCCATCGGGTCCCCTTGTCTAATACCCCTCGTAGGCTTAAAGGACGGCAACCGTCGACCGTTCCAGATGATCTCTGTCGTAGCAGATGTAATAATGAACATCACAAGGTTAATCAACTCCATACTCATCCCAATCGCCTCCAACACCTTCCGCATGAAAGGCCAACTAATCCGGTCATAGGCCTTTTCAAGATCGACCTTAATCACCATATAGCCCTTCTTACCCTTTTTATTCCGCATCGTATGGAGTAATTCCTGCGCGATGATAATATTCTCAGAAGCTTGTCTACCTGGAGTAAATGCACATTGTGTAGCCGAAACAAGCTTGGACACCACCTTCTTAATGCGGTTAGCAACAATCTTTGATATACATTTCGTGAGAACGTTAGTAAGTGCAATAGGGCGAAATTGTGATATTGTTTCGGGGGACTGCACCTTCGGCAAAAGCACAACCAAAGCGGAATTCAGTTCAGGCGCAAATTTCTGCATGTGGAACGAATTCAAAACAAACTGAATAACCGAATTCTTCACGTGCTCCCAATTACGCTGAAAAAAGAAAGGTGGTAGTCCATCCGGACCGGCCGCCTTATATGGACCCATATGAAACATTGCCGATTCAATCTCCTGGACCGAGACCCTCTGGTTCAAAAGCCGAAGAGAGTTGCAGTCCAACGTCGCAAACTCCAAGCGAATATCCATGTCCAAACTACATGGACCGTTCGAGAACAGCTCCACATAGTACGTACGAACCATGTCCTCCAACACCCCCGCTTGCGACACCCAAACACCCTCGGCATTTTTTAACCTTGTACTAGAGTTACCCCGCTTCTTAATAGCCATAGCCTTATGGAAAAGCCGCGTGTTGCCCTCCCCGTTCGTAACCCACTGCAATTTCGAACGTTGTTGCCAATACCTATTTTCCGCCTTCAAAATGGCCGCATACTCCGCGAGAAGGTCCTTCTCAAGATACGACAGGAAACGCGAAGGCCTAGTAGAGAGTTCACATTGAATTCCAGCAATGCGCGCCACACATCTTTTCTTATTCTGCCTAATATTCCCAAACACATTGTTCCCCCACGCAATAGCCTTCTGTTTGAATGAATCCACAGTTCGAATAATATCCCCCGGGATATCCTGCCAAGCCTCCCGCATAAACTCCTCGAACTTAATATGCTCCATCCATGCGGCCTCAAAGCGGAAAGGCTTCGGCATACTCGGCCTCTCAACACAACACCCGGTATTAAGCATGATTGGACAGTGGTCGGAATGCACCCTCGGAAGGTGTTGGAGGTCGACAGCCCTCATCAACTCGAACCAGTACAGATTCCCCCAACATTGATCAAGCCTTTGTTGGATTAACCGTCTTCCCAACTGATTATTGGACCAAGTATATTTAGGCCCTGAAAAGGAAACCTCCATAAACCTGCCCATATCAAACATACGCCTCATCCGGTCCACCGCACTTCCCCGTACAGGTCTGCCGCCTAGCTTATCCTCTTGTTTTGTAACTTGATTGAGATCACCGATAATGGCCCATGGTATGTTCAGGACCTTACACATATCTTCCACATAATCACAGAACAAATCACGAATAGCACGGATCGGCGACGCATAGACCACCGACTGTAGCCACCTCGCACCTCCCGATTGACAAACCCGCAGATTTATCATCTGTGTCGTATAGCCAACCACATCAATTTTCACCCTATCGTCAGTCCAAAAGCACCATAACCCTCCCGCGAAACCTCTAGCCTCAACCATAGCTGCATGGTTAAAGTGAAATTTCTCAATAACCCAGTCCGCATATTTACAAGAGCCACGAGTCTCACATATGAACAAGAGATCAGGCCGGTGTGTTTTAATTAAATCCCCTACCGCAACCCAAAAATCAGGGGAGGTTGCCCCCCTACAATTCCATGCAATGATTTTCATGGCGGAATGGGTACAGAAGCATCCCCAATCACCATGTCATCCTCCTTCTGCATCTGCAGCCTTCCCGTGGACAAACTACTTGCTACAGGTTGTCCAAACATCATAAAGTGGCTATCCGCCGACTCACCAACATCAACCAACTGTGAACCACCAACCTCCCCGCCCCGGTCTGGTGGGTGATCCTTGAAAAGACCCACTGTCTTCTGTGGTGCGTGTGTCTCGCTCTTCCTCGACAAACTCGGCCACATCTCTTGATACAATGGTTCCGCAATATTGAACCTTTTTTTGCTCCTGCTTGGATTATTCTATTTGGAAGAGAGGATTGTTGATGCTCTTCTCACTTGGGATGGAGAGTTATGTTTGCGTGCCTCTCACCATTCTTAGACCTTAGCGATATCTTTTTCTGTCGTTGTGATATACTGGATATGTTTGTTGCTGCTATTGTTGTTGATTGTTGATGCTCTCTTCCAAATGTAGGAGTGTGACATTGTCGGGGCCTAAAATATGGCATCAGTTGCACATATGCTACACACATTTATAAGTGTGTCTCTTGGTTTTCAAATATTTACTATTTGCATATCTCCATAAAACCAAAATAGGGGTACCCACCTTATGACATCAACAACAACAATAACAATACCCCATTGTCTTAGAGGCTTCCGTCTATGGCAGGGCATGCAGAGGTCGGATGTACGCAACCATACCTATGTATTAGAAACACATAGAGATTATTTCCCGATGACCCATAATGAAAATTGCGTCAATGTGTGTCAATCAACTGCTACTTCACAATATAAGAAGCGCAGCTAGTTTAGTGAGTCATTTTGTTTTATTCCATCATATTTCAAAACCAAAGAAGAGTGTGTAGTATAGTTGAAAATACCAAGGTATACTATATATAGACCTTGAGTTGTGTGTTAAAGACCTCTTTAGAAACTTGTTTCAGCATCTTTTCAACCCTCAGTGTCAGTTGTTTACCGTTCATGGGTGAAGATATATGAACCTTGGACCAAAAGATGCAATTCAAAGTGAAAATTTCTGTCTGTTGGCACATCGATCGATCACATCAATTGATCGATGTCATTATATTTTGGGAAGCATTAGTCTCGTTGTCTACCTTGCTCACCGGTAGCGGCTAAATTTCTTTAAGGACAGAGTTATCTAGAAACTCGTCTCGGCTTCTGTTTTTGACTGTTTTGTTGTTTGTATTGCCATTATTCCCAATAATCTTAAAGCAAATTACTATGGCAACCAAGCAAGAACTTCTTGATATGTCAAAGTTGGAGCTATTTGATGGCAAATTCTACAAGATGTGGACGACCAAGGTGTTGTTTTTTCGCGAAATGCTTTCGGTTTCATATGTGCTCAAGATGGATAAACCAAGTGATGAAACCGAGGCACAAAAATATGACGTAGACAATACTACATGCAAAGGTCATATTCTGCACTTCTTGGCCAACTCCTTGTTTGACATATATGTCAAATTCACTTCAGCAAAGGAGATTTGGTCAGCACTGGAGAACAAATACGGTGCAGAAGATGTTGACAAACGCAAGTACGTGGTGAGTGAATTCCTGAAATTTCAAATGGTTGATCATGCTCCAATCAATGATCAAATCCATCAATTCCAACAATTGATCGATAATCTGGAACAAGAAGGAATGAAGATTGATGAGACATTCCATGCGGCAGCACTTCTGGAGAAACTTCCTCCTTCTTTAAACAAATACAAGAAGATAGAAAAACATAATGATGCCAAGTTGTCTCTAGATGCAATAATCAAACACATACGCATCGAAGAGAACAACAGAATGGAAGATAAGTCTCATCATGAAGAGGGCGTCAAGGCCAATGTAGTTGAGCATGTTGCGAAGAAGCCAAAGTTCCATACCAACAACAGCGGTAACTACAGTGGTGGTCACAAAGGTAAGAAAGTTATTGTGCAGGTCCAAAACAAGATCAAGGGAGTATGCTGGGTGTGTGGAAAGTCAGGACACTGAACAGTCAACTGCAGAAAGAGGAAGGGACAAACCAGCAACCAGGCGAATCTTGTGGAGGTTAAAGGAGCAGCAGACGACATTATTGCAGCGGTCGTCTTAATAGAGGTAAACCTTTTCGGTTGCACTACGGAATGCGTGGTAGACACAGGCGCTACCAGGCATATTGCTACCAGTAAAGACCTATTTTCTGAATACAAAGAAATAGGCAGTGATGAACAAGTCTTCTTGGGAGATGCACATAGTACCCAAGTCATTGGAAAGGGTAAAGTGCTTCTCAAGTTGACTTCTGGGAAGAAACTGGAGTTGAGCAATGTGTTGCACGTTCCTGCCATGCGTAGGAACTTGATCTCCGGAGTGCTACTGAACAAGGCCAATATCAAACTTGTTTTAGAATCTGATAAACTTGTTTTGTCTAAAAACAGAGAGCTCATTGGTAACAGATTTTGTAATGGAGGGCTGTTTGTACTTGACGCTATTTGTGTTCATAATAACAATGATGCATCTAGTTCTGTGTATTCTGTTGAGTCTCTTGATATGTGGCATGCTAGACTAGGACATGCAAACATAGGAGCTATAAAGAAACTCAAAAACATGAACATTATCTCATGTGATGATGATAATTTTGACAAGTGTGAACACTGTGTTGAGGCTAAACATCATAAGAGACATCGATCGATCTATGTAAGAGACATCGATCGATCGATGTGTGCATCGATCGATCGATGTGGTGTGGTGCAATGCTGGAAGCTTTCTGTCCAACACAGATCGATCACATCGATCGATCGATGTGACATCGATGTGAGGCAGAATGAAAGTTGAAATGTTTCTGTCCGACTTCGATCGATCGATGTCCTCCAGAACACTTAACTTTATTTCAGCTTTCACTTGGTTCGATCCAGCTTAAACATGGATCGATCCAAGTGGCCTATTTCAAGTTCAAAGTGTTCGTAACATCATTTCAATCTCCCAAACAACATCATATAAGTTCTATATAAGTTTGGAGCACATAGTAAAGTACTTTTCCAACAATGAGTTGGAAGAGTAGCGTACATCCATAAAAGCTTTAAGGACCACCACGATCTTTAGTCACCATAAAAGCAGTAGAATCACAGTGAAAAAATAAAATGTACTCCCAAAATGCTAGGCTACGTACTGAACCAGCTTTGAACAGTTTTTTGGGCTTCAAATTTTGAGAATGTGGATATATTTTGAATTCTGCAGTCTGTCTAGCTCAGGTTGTATATGTTAGCTTCTATAACTTTAAGCAGAGTATGTGTAGTTCCTAAGTATTGATGGAGATTTTTTTTTGGGGACACAGATAGATGGTGATTTCCTAGTAAGATCTTCTAACTTTACCAGTAAGAGCTTTCCATTTCCAATGGAGTGAATGACGCACACTTTCTTGACTTTGGAATATGATGGAATAAAGCAAAATGACTCACTAAATTGGTTGAGCCTTATATTGTGAAGTATCAGTTAATCAACATAGCTTGACCCAATTTTCATTATGGGTCATTAGGAAACAACTTTCTAACACATGGGTATGGTTCGTACATCCAATCCCTTTACCCCGCCATAGGCGGAAGCTTCTAAAGCAATAGAGTAATGTTGTTGTTGTTGTAACTTGACTAGTAAGTTATGTTCTAACTCATCAAGAGTAATGCTGTGTATATTAGTTGCTACTAAACAAAGACGCATTGCATGAGATTACGAAGTATGTTAGGAGATAAGATATACAAGTGGTAAGAAAATATTTTGTATGTAGTTAAGCCGTTAATTTTTGTACATAAGGCCAATAATTCTTTGTTTCTTGCTCCAAGGCACTCAAGAAGAAGCAGCAGCAGCATATGATATGGCAGCAATAGAGCACAGGGGACCTAATGCAGTAACCAACTTCGACATCAGCATTTACACAGACAAATTGAAAACTTTCCAGCAGAAAATCCAACAAAAAGGTCCCATGTCTCCCGAGGAGGCACAAGCCAATAAACAAACCGAAAATTCACAACATCCAGAAGGAAACATGGCAATGGAGGATTCAGCAAAAGCATGCATGGAAGAGACACCGCATGAAGAATCACAGCCAATGGTGGTTCTTGATCTTTGTGAGGAGCATGAGCATCCATGGAACTTGTGCTTGGAAACTGGATTCAATTCCTTACCAATTAGCGACATCCCCTTTGACAAACCCTCAGAACTACCTGACCTGTTCGCCGATTCCGGATTCGAGGATAACATTGAATTCATTTTCGATGTAGAGAGGGCATCAGAGTTCAATATGGAGGGGTCATCAGGGAGTACATTATGTGGAATACAGATAGAGCCGTTGCAGAAAGAACAAGAAGCAAATAATTCGCCTTCTTCTCCCATGTCCTCCACATCAGTTTGCAGCAAAGCTTAGCCCTGTTTTGAAGGATTAGTGCACAACTGAGGTGGATTATCGTTGTGATTCCATAATCATGTTCCAGTGGAGGTGGAGGTTTGTATCAGCAAGGGTGAAAACTCATGTTTATGTATTGTCTATACTGCTGTCAAGTCTTTGATCTTATATTGCTTTCAAATCTAGTTTGCTAGTTATAGGGAGTTCTTCTGTACCAACAATGATCAAGGCTTTCTTTCTTCTTTAAATTAGAGTTTCGGTGATCACCAAAACCATTCAGCTTAGTGATTGATTGGCTAAGATGTTTTAAACAACTTGGCAATTACATTTTGGATAATGTTTTTCATGGCAAGAATGTAGCGTGAGAGTGTAAATTACATTTGACTAACAAATAAAAAATAAAGGGATAAAAATGTAATAGCTCATTTTTACTCATTGATTTTAACCAATTTTTACCTTACCAATGTTACGTTTTGATTTCACGATAAATTGTAATACTCTTTCACGACGAATTGCAATACTCTCACGTTATTACATTGTTCCTATTATTATGAAGGCAGCTATAATCGGTGATGGAGGGTATCCTTCCTAAACAGCTGAAACATGAGCATTAACAGCCACGTTTGCTGACCAATGTAGCAGCACATTACTCACACGTCCAGTGAATTTAAACTCACAACTGTTAAGGACGGATAGCGGCAACAACACGGCGACGAGAACAAGAACACACAATCACGCAAGAACAGCGCGTCAATAATAAAACAAAGCAATAAACAAAGAAGACACACTGATTTTTACATAGGAAAACCCTCTTGGGAAATAAAAACCCACAGCAGCTGTAGCCAGAAAATTCACTATTACAACACCGAATTACTTCATGTTTTCATGCATACAACATGGGGATTTTATAGGTGTTTGATCAACATGATCAACATAGGCGTAGATATCACTTAACGCGCTATCCTAACATAAATGAAATTCCAGAGAGATGCATCCTTCTAGCTGATAAACATGAAGTGTTTGACTTGTTAAGGACAGATAGCGACGGAAACAACACGACAACGAGAACAAGAATATACAATCACGCAAGAACAACACGACAATAATGAAACAAAACAATAAACAAAGAAGACACGATGATTTTTACGTGGGAAAACCCTATTGGGTAATAAAAACCCAAGACGGCGGTAGCCAGAAAACTCACTATCACAACACCGAATTACTTCATGTTTTCATGCGTACAACAAGGGGATTTTATAGGTGTTTGATCAACATGATCAACATATGCGTACATATCACTTAACGCGCTATCCTAACATGAATGAAATTCTAGAGAGATGCATCCTTCCAGCTGATAAACACGAAGTGTTTGACTTCTTAAGGACGGATAGCAACGGAAACAACACGACGACGAGAACAAGAATATACAATCACGCAAGAACAACACGACAATAATGAAACCAAGCAATAAACAAAAGAAGACACGGCGATTTTTACGTGGGAAACCCCTATTGGGGAATAAAAACCCACGGCGGCGGTAGCCATAAAATTCACTATCACAAAACCGAATGACTTCATGTTTTCATGCGTACAACAGGGGGATTTTATAGGTGTTTGATCAACACGATCAACATAGACGTGATATCACTTAACGCGCTATTCTAACATAAATGAAATTCTAGAGAGATGCATCTTTCTAACTGATAAACACGAAGTGTTTGACTTCAGCTGAGATACCGTAAAAGTTGAGTCTTTACCAAAGGATGACCACACACTCATATACTTCAGATCAGAGTAACATACAAGATTTACACCACTGTTCAGCTCAACTCAGCAAACGTTGTTGTCCAGCTCAGCTCAGCAAGCGCTGCTGTCCAGCACAGCTCGGCAAACGTTGTTGTCCAGCTTACTTGAGGAATGCTGCTGTTTAGTTTAGTTCGGCGGCGCTGCTGTCCAGCTTAGCTCAGTAACATAGTTCGCTTATCCAAGTTCTATCCATGTAGACTTAAGTTCAGCACGGCAGCTCAGCTCAGTTTCTCACTTCAGTTCCACCAAACTTAACAAAATCTTTCACTTGGAACTGACATTCATTATGACGTATCATGAATTTTTTCTCCTCCGGACTGCCGCCCTTCAGCATTTTCATCAAGTAATAAGACCCAGAGAAGCATTGCAGAAATCAAGCTTTTCTCTTGGAACAATCTTCATCATCATGTCTGCTGGATTCTTACTAGTATGAATCTTTTCCAAGTCAAACTGTCTTCCTTCAAGCATATTTCTTATATAGTGATATCTGATGTCAATATGCTTAGTCCTTGCACGGTAAGCAGAGCTTCTGGCTAAGTGAATTGCGCTTTGACTATCACTGAATAGCTTGCAGCTCATCTGTGGGTGCTGCAGCTCATTCAGTAAACTCTTCAGTCATACCAGTTCCTTGGCTGCTTCAGCTGTTGCAACGTATTCAGCTTCAGTTGTTGACAGTGCTACAATCTTCTGCAATCTTGATACCCAAGTAATTGCAGCATTGCCAACCTTGTAAACATATCCAGTAGTGCACTTACTTTCATCAACGTCTCCAGCTATATCTGAGTTTAGAAAGCCACACAGGTTTAGAGCATCCTTCGTGTACTGTAGTGCCTTGTCTTTAGTTCCAATTAAGTATCTTAGTATCCACTTCACAACACTCCAATGCTCAGGACCTGGATTTGACATAAATCTGCTCACAACTCTCACTACATAGGAGATGTCTGGCCTGGTGCATACCATCGCATACATCAAAATACCCACAGCAGAGGCATAAGGTACTTTCTTCATCTGTTCAAGATCATCCTTGGTTTTTGGACATTACTTTCTTGACAGATTTTTAAAATGTCCAGTCAGAGGTGTTGACACCGGTTAAACATTCTCCATATTGAATCTATTCGGCACCTTGCTTATATAATCTTTCTGGCCCAGCATCAGAGCTTGGTTTTTTCTGTCATTGTCAATGCTGAGTCACAGTATTCTTTTAGCAAGACCAAGGTCCTTCATGGAGAATTTCGTAGCCATTTGTTCCTTCAATCTCTAGATCTCGTCCATGTTACCACATGTTATCACCATGTCATCCACATACAATAGCAGGATAATATAGGAACTTTCAAATTTCTTGAAGTAGCAGCAATGGTCACTATGACAGCACTTGTAGCCAACCTCTGTCACGATGTTTTCAAACTTTTTGTACCACTGCCTTGGGGCTTGTTTCATCCCGTACAAGCTTTTCTGCAGTTTACAGACCATGTCTTTTTTGCCAGATACTTTGTGGTCCTGCGGTTGCATCATGTAAATGTCTTCTTCTAGGTCTTCCTGCAGAAAAGTTGTTTTGACATCAAGATGCTCCAAGTGCATATCTTCAGCAGCTGTGATGCTTAGGACAGTTCTGATAGTCGAGAGCTTGACAACAAGCAAAAAGATCTCAATGAGGTCAACCTCGGCCTTCTATTGAAAACCTTTCACTAGAAGTCTTGTCTTGTACCTCTGAGAGCCATCTGCCTCATGCTTCAACCTGTACACCCATTTGTTCTGAATTGTCTTCTTCCTTGGTGGCTTTTCTATAAGATCTCAGGTGTAGTTGCTCTGCAAAGAGTTCATCTCATCGTCCATAGCTTCCATTCAGTTCTCACTATTTTCAGAGCTCAAAGCTTCCTCATAGCAGCTCGGTTCATCACTATCAGTTAGAAACAAGTAACAAAGTGATGGTGAGAACCTGGTGGGAGTAGTAATAGTCATTCTCTCTCTTCTAACAGCAATGGGTGATGTGACTTGCTCCTATGGAGTTTCAAATTTTGCAGTAGGTACATCAGCAGCCTGATCCACAGGTTTGCTCAGCTTGGCTTAATCGATATCTCTGTTGTCAAAATACTTTGGCTTTACTAGTTGCTTCTCTTCCTTTACCCGGTCTTTGTATAACTAGTTTTCATTGAAAGCTACATCCTTGCTTCTAATCACCTTCTTCGCAACATGATGTCATAGTCTATAACCAAAGCTATCTCCCCCATAGCTGATCAAGGAACATACTTTGGACTTGGGGTCAAGTTTAGTTCTTTCATCAGATTTCAGTAATGCGTAGGAGATGCATCCAAACATTTTCAGATGTGCAAGTGAAACTTCTTTACCTGTCCACATCTCCTCAGGCAGTTTACAGTCAATCGTAGTAGAGGGACTCCAGTAGATCAGATAGGCAGCAGTGTTTGCTGCTTCAGCTCAGAAGGATTTTGGCAGTCTAACATGTAGTCTCATGCTTCTAGCTCTTTCATATATTGTCCTGTTCATTCTTTCATCATCCTCGTTGTGTTGAGGGTGTCTTCGACACTATTTTATCATATCTAATTTCGTTCACGGGACAATACTCCTCGAACTCTTTGCTAGAATACTCTCCACCGTTGTCTGACCTCAAGTACTTCAGATTCAACCATGTTTCATTTTCAGCACGGCTTCTCCATTTCTTGAAGACATCAAATACATAAGACTTCTATATCAGAAAGTATACCCATAGCTTCCTAGTTGAGTCATCAATGAAAGTAATATATTAGCGGGAGCCATTCAGTGAAGGCACATCTGAAGGCCCCCACACTTCTGTGTGTACAAGCTCCAACTTCTGAGTTCTTAGAGTTCTCTTGTGCTTTGAAAAATTTACAGCTTTCTGTTTTACAAAAGCACAAGCTTAACACAGAGGCATGTCAATGCTTGACAACCCTTCCAGCTTTCTTTTGGATGCCATTACCTCCATCTCATTAATGCTCATATGCCCGAGCCGTTGATGTCACAGCTCAGTGTTACTTACCGAGGTGACTGCATTTACTGAGCTCTTGTTTGAAAACTTGTAGAGAGTTCCTGCTCTCAAACCTTGTTCCACAACTAAGGATCCTTTGACCAATTTCCAGTGCGTTTTGCTGAACCTTCCTTCCAGGTCGGCATCATTTGCCAACTGAGTGATTGATATTAGGTTCTTGGTAGCCGAGATACGTGTCTTACTTGCAGCAACTTTAGTTGTCTGCCATCTGGTAGAGTTAACATAACGTCTCCTTTGCTAATAATATCACAGGAGTCATCATCCCTGAGATATAGTTATTCCAAAATTACCACTCTTGTAATTTATAAAGTATTCACGGTTAAATATGGCATGAAAAGAGGCTCCAGTGTCGAAGATCCAGAGAGCATGAACTTGGTTTTCACAACTCAAGATCACACCATTACTGTCAGATTCTGAAGCTTATGAGACATGTATCGGATTGCTATTTTTGTCAAGTCGATCAGTTTTCTTCTTGACTCTGCAATCGCGTTTAAGGTGATCCTTTTTCTTACAAAACTCCAGCAGGTCAGGCTTGTGTACTTTGATTTGATCTTCCTGGACTGTAATCATTCACTTCCTCTGTCATTCCCTTTTTTGGCAGATCTGCCCCGTTCTTTAGTGTTCATAGTAGCACCAGAACTTTCAGAGCTTCCACTGTTCTTCCTCTTGAAGTCTTCATCCAGTAGAACATCTATCACGTTTTCAAAATTCATAGTACCTTCCCCAGATGAGTTGCTCACTTCCATGACAACTCCATCCCAACTGTCAAGTAAGCATGACAGTATAAAAAGTGTTAGAACCTCATTGTCAATGACAATCCCAACTGATTCAAGTTGGCTAGTAATCATGTTGAAATCGCCTAAGTTTTCCTGCACCATTTTCATCTATGTTTTCTTTATGTTGAAAAGCCTTTTCATCAGATGAACCTTGTTAGAGGCAGAGGGCTTTTCATACATCCTTGTCAAAGCATTCATTACATCTTTTATGGCCTTTTCTTTTGAGAAATTTGTTGGACCTTACACCTACAGTAAACACCACTAGAGGAAGGTGAATAGTGGGTAGCAGAAATTATACTACTACCCTTTAACAAAATCCCCTTTGAAAATAGAATCTGAGACCTCCTCAGATTCAGTACCTATTTTTGACAAATTCAAAACTCTATGTACACAACTCTAAAAATTATGAAACTTTCCAGTAGATAACTTCAATGTCTTGACTACATTCTGTCCAAAAATGAGACAAAAATAAGATCGTTTGACCATTCAACCAAATAAAAAGATTCATATGGTCAATCTGGACAAAATTTCACAAAATAGTGATGAACTTTGAAAACGTGTTTCTCTTTAACTACTAAACCAAAAAGGATGATCTTTATGTCAAAATACTCCTTAGGATGTCTAGTTTAAGTATCCAAAAAGCTCTGACCTGCTATCCTTGATGAAAACATAATTCAAGTTTTTTTGAAACTGGTCAGATTGCAGTCAGAATGGGGCAATTATCTTGCAAAGACTGAAAGACTAACTTTTCTTTGGTAAAATCTAGTGATTCTTATTGCAAATGAAAGCTAACAGTTTGAAGTATAACTCCACCAAAAATGACGAATATTTAAAGTGTTTTGCTATTTTTTTAAAACGTGTGAAGTTGTGTGAAATCTACAGTGAAAACAGGCAGATAAACAGAAAAGTAGAAAGAAGACAAGAACACCGAAGATTTATCTTGGTTCGGTCAATGTGGCCTACTCCAGTCCCATGAAACACCTTTTCCTGGATCTCACTATGAAATAAACACAAATACAACAAGAACCAAGATGAACCTTGGGTTAAACACCAACCCTATTGAAGACTTAGATGAACACCTCTATGCAATTTGCAACACCTCTACCACCTATTGGTGTAGCCTTATAAACTTGGCTAACCAATCTTACAAAAACACCAAGAGAGGCGTGTATAATGTAGCTCAACAATAATGTGTACAAATTCAGATTTAATGAAGAGAAATCAACAAATAATAGCTGACAAGATTATGTCAACATATAATACAAAATTCTAACAATTTCTCCTTGTATGTTGTGATGAATTTTGCACCAATAAATCCATTAAAATCTCTACAAAATGATGATTAAGAACATCCAATAATATATCCATAAGAGTCTTCAAGAAGAGCATAAAGTGCGACAATGAAAACCGTCACATATATCGTCGATGTCGATAATATCACCAAATATAGCAATATAATAGAAAACCACCAAATAATCTTTAAGAAAACCATAAATAAACTCCATAATGAAGATACTAAGATACTCAAGATATTCCTTGAGTAAAAATACCAAAACTGTCCTCGGGGTAAAATGACCAAAATATCCCTGGTGAGGGAAAACTCCAGAAATGAAACCAATGGTCAGAAATAGATAAAATAACACCTTTGCGATGATAAATAGGAGATAACTATGTCCTTGAAACATTTCCACCATGTCAAGTACCTATACAAACTCAAAATACCAATTTTATCCTTTTTGGTAAGTTGTAGGGACTTCCAAGGCACATTAGTCACAAGACATTTATATTCATCAAAAACGCATAATAACAACATGATAAACATATATAAATCATGTAAAAATGAAAACAACCATTTTATCACATTTTAGAAATTTTTTAAAACCCTAGACATCGATCGATCGAAGTGCCTCTGCTTGAGAGATCGATGTCTCATAGTGAGTTTCAGAGTTTGCCTCTGACCTACATCAATAGATCAAAGTGAAGGTTAGATGTATACATCGATCGATCGATATGTCTCAGGTTTAGAGATTGACGTGACACAGTAAGGTCTTGGTTTTTCTCTGCCTTACATGGATCGATCGATATGAGGGATCGACGTACATCGATCGATCAAAGTACAGTAACATGAGACATCGATGTCATTTTTCTTCACTTTTTCAACTTTTAATCATTTATAACACCATGTGTGACATTCAACACTTAAAATCATGACTTTGAAAATTATCCAAACATCTTTCTCAACATTCTTTCCCTTTTGGATGATTTTCAAAATAACCCTACATGATTTTAATGTCACAAATCTTTATCAATAGTATCACATATCTACCAATTCTATACCATTCAATTGTTTTAAAAAACACACCAATTCTATACCAATTATTTTCAAACTTTCAAACTCTTTTTATGTATATGTTTTTCATAATCGTGCTCCCCCTCAACTTATACTCTCCCACTTAATCTATGTTCCAAGACAATTTAACACCAATTGGAACTTATACCAATTGAACTTAACTTATTATTCAACCTCCAAATCATGACTTAAAATCTAAAATCATGTTTTTATTCTATCTTCCCTTTTTTTTGCAAATCATGCAAAAGATAGAATTTTGCGATTGTATCGTAAGTTATCATTCTTAACTGGCTCGTAAGTTTTTAAAAGTGGCTTGATTAAAGGGTTTGGTGAATATGTCAGCTACTTGATGATCAATTCTTACATGATCTATGTTTATGTCCCCATTTTGAACATGGTCACGAAGAAAATGGTATCAAACTTCTATGTGTTTGGCCTTAGAATGAAGTACCGGATTTTGAGAAAGATTGATCGCACTTGTGCTATCGTAGAAAATTGGAATCTTGTTTATTATGATGCCAAAATCACTAAGATGTTGTTTAAGCCAAAGTATTTGAGTAGTGCATAAGCTTAAGGCTATATACTCGGCTTCGGTGGTAGAGAGAGCTACACTAGCTTGTTACTTATAAACCAAAAGATCAGGTTGGTTCCTATAAATTGACAAATTTCATTAGTGGATTTTCTATCTATTTTGCAACCACCATAATCAGCATCACTATAATCATACAGTTCCAACTTAGCGTTTCTATCATACCAAAGTCCTAAGTGAGGTGTGTGTTTAATATATCTAAGTATCTTCTTCACCGCATTGTAATGTGATACTTTAGGACAAGATTGAAACCTAGCACATATACATACACTAAACATCATATCAGGTCTTGATGCAGTTAGATATAATAATGATCCAATCATTGACCTTTATAGTGTGTCATCAAAACGTTTTCCATTTTCATCTTTGTCTAGTTTGGTACTAACACTCATAGGGGTAGGTGTTGGTTTCAGCTCTTCAAATCCAAACTTCTTAATCATATCATTGACATACTTAAGTTTGCTAATATGTATTCCTTGAGGGGTTTGTTTGATTTGTAACCCTAAGAAGTAGTTCAACTCTCCTGCCATTGACATTTCAAATTCTGACTTTATACATTCTTCGAAGTCCTTTACTAAGGTAGAGTTGGTTGATCCAAAGATTATGTCATCTACATATATTTTGACAAGTCGTTATCTTTTCTTCTTAGGAATAATATGTTATCCATGGTCCCCCTTTGATAATTGTTTGCAATAAGAAAATTTGCAAATCTAGCATACCAAGCTCTTGGAGCTTGTTTAAACTATATAAAGCTTTCTTAAGCTTGTAGACATGGTTAGGATTCTTTGGATCTTCAAGTCCGGGGGTTGTTTAACAAAAACTTCATCTTGGATGAATCCATTCAAAAATGCACTCTTGACATCCATTTAGAAGAGTTTAATATTGCTTAGACTTGCAATAGCAAGTAACAGTCTAATTGCTTATAGTCATGTAACGGGTGTAAAAGTTTCTTCATAATCTATTCCTTCTTGTTGATTATAACCTTGTGTGATTAGCCTAACCTTATTTCTTGTAATATTTCCTTATTCATTCATTTTATTCCTAAATACCCATTTCGTCCCTATAATGGATTTATTTTCAGGTTTAGATACTAAGTCCCACATGTTGTTCCTGGTGAATTGGTGATATGGTACAAAAATTGACATTTCTTTAACTCTAAAGCTTCTCTTCCAAATATGGTTTAGGCACAATGAAGATAGCTTCACCTTGCTTCCAAATAATTTGAAGAAAACCTTTTGAACATAAGTCATCCAATAAGTTCTACATAACCCAAGCAAGATACCTCACTTTTGGATGTTTCCCTCCCAGAATTGGACAACTCTCACAAAGACGTTCAAGCATTGAAAGATTCTAGCCTTGATTTTTAATATGAACCAAGAAAACACAAGAATTACTCTTAAATAAGAAGAAATTTTCATTGAATATGTAAGATTACAAGGCTTCTCTTATGTGTCTTTTACAGATAAAAATAACACAAGACAACAAACTATCTTACAAACTGAAATGATGATTGAAAAGACTACACACTTCTAAAAACTATTCATGTAGGCTCCATAAAAGCTAGTCTTGCAAGTCTTGAATGATGATTTTCAAAGTAGGTCCCCCAAGTACTATTCATGGAAGACTTTAATTTGTCTTCAACTTGAAATCTTTCCTGGATTGTGACTGATTTTTGCACACCTTCCAATCCGAACTAGGCCTTGCTCTTTTTTAGAGAATTGTAGCACATTGAGTTTATAAAATAACCATATAAATTTCTTTTCATTTGGGCCAACCATTGAGGAGATACATCCAAATTACTGAAGGTATGTCACAGAATTTGGTAGAAACAGTTTTTCAAATTGCATGCTCTTTTTGGCTATCCAGACGACCGATTTTGGAAAAGTACAAAAACTAAAAGTTGTAGACCTTTGTCTTAGATTTCCAACTCATCTTGAAACTTCTAATTTGGCCTTGTGGTTGGAGAGATACGTCAATTCTACCAAAAATGGTCCTGTAGAAACTAACAATCCGAGATGAGCCTAAACTAATATAACATAAACATTTAAAAAGCAAAATAAAGAACACATTCTAACTTATTGACATTTTAAAATGGTTCTAAAAATTCTCGTAAATCATGTTATAGGTTCAATAAGGTGAACCCAATGTATAAATTCCCTTGGTTCATCTTGCACATGTTTAAATTGGAAGGCCCCTACTTCATGCATTAGTTTCTTAGTTTTACTTCTTGTTAAGGGTCCTTGATCTTGCATTTTTGTAACATTAGGTGAATTCTCATTATCTTGACATGGATGAGGGTTTTGGATCTTATCATTCCCCCCTTCTTCAAAAGGATTTGAACTCGAATCTAAACCATCACCAAAAGGGGTAAGATCAGCCACGTTAAAAGTATGAGAAATTGAACCATACTTACTCTCTGGAATGTCAAGAATATAAGCATTATCTCCAACCTTTTCAAGTACTTTGAAGGGCCATCTCCTCTTGGCATGAGCTTAGATTTCCTTTCTCTAAGAAATCTTTCTTTCCTTAAATGCAGACAAACAAGATCACTTGGTTCAAACAAAACTTCTTTGCGTCCTTTGTTAGCTTGGTTTGCATACTGTTTGTTTTTCTTTTCAAGTTGTAGCTTAACCTTAGCATGCAATTTCTTAACCAGTTCAGCCTTATTCTCACCATCAGTATTTGCATGTTCATGAACAAGATCAAGTGGAGACAAAGGATTGAAACCATATACAACTTCAAACGGTGAATGTGTGGTGCCACTGTGAACACTTCTATTATAAGCAAATTCAATATATGGCAAAAAATCTTCCTAATTCTTAAGATTCTCCTGAATTATAGCACGTAATAATTGAGACAAATTTCTACACAACTTTAGTTTGACCATCTGTTTGGGGTGAGCAGTAGTAGAAAATAAGAGTTTTGTTCCAAGTTTACCCCACAACACACGCCAAAAGTGACTTAAGAACTTAATATCTCTATCACTAACAATGGTTCTAGGCGTGCCATGTAGACATACAACTTCCTAAAAGAACAAGTTTGCAACGTGAGATGCATCATCAACCTTTTTACAAGCTATGAAGTGTGCCCTTTTAGAAAGTCTGTCAACGACAACAAACACACTATTACTTCCATTTCTTGATCTAGGTAATCCCAATACAAAGTCTATAGATATATCAATCCAAGGTGACATAGGGACAGGTAATGGGGTGTACAAATCATGTTGATGTGATATAGATTTAGCTTTCTTGCAAGTTATACAACTTCCACAAATCTTCTCTACATCAACTCTCATATGGGTCCAAAAGAAACGTTTCTTTAACATCTCTAATGTCTCAAAGATGCCAAAGTGGCCCATTAAACCTCCACCATGTGCTTCTTTGACAAGTATCTCTCTAACATAATACTTTGGTATACACAATTTTCTTTCTTTAAACAAGTATCCATCATGTAAATAATACTTACCAAATGGAGAATCGGCACATGCATCAAATATTGATTGAAAATCAGGATCAGATGTATAGAATTCCTTGATGCACTCAAACCAAGCAAATAAGATGACAATGTAGTAATCAAAGAATATCTCCTAGATAATGCATCAGCTACAATGTTAACTTTCCTTTCTTATATTTTATCACATAAGGAAATTGTTCAATGAATTCAACCCATTTTGCATGCCTCTTGTTTAACTTTCCTTGGCTTTTAAGGAATTTAAGATTTTCGTGATCAGTATGAACCACAAACTCCTTATGTTGCAAATAATGTTGCCAAGTCTGCAATGATCTAACCATTGCATACAACTCTTTCTCATAGGGTGAATAATTCAATTGCTCTCCCTTAAGCTTTTCACTAAAATAAGCAATCGGTTGTTTATACTGAGATAGTACATCTCCTATACCAACATCACTATCATCACGTTCAATTTCAAATGTTTCATCAAAGCTAGGTAGTCTTAGAATAGGTGCAGAAGTTAACCTTGCTTTAAGTTCATCAAAGGCTTTCTTTTGTAACTCTCCTTACTAAAATCATACGTTTTTTAACAATCTCATTTAAAGGTGCAGCAATAGTGGAAAAGTCATTAACAAATCTTCTATAGAAACTAGTCAACCCATGAAAGCTTCTCATCTCTCCAACAGTTGTGGGAATTGGTCATTCTAAAATTGAGTTCACTTTATCTTGGTTCATTTCAATTCTATTTGCACTAACCACAAATCCTAGAAACACAACTTTTTCCATACAAAAGGAACATTTCTTGAAATTTGCATATAATTGTTCTTTCTTCAATGCTTCAAAAATGCTTCTTAGGTGGCCTATGTGTTCATGCAAAGTCTTAGAGTAAATCAAAATATCATCAAAGTACTCAACAACAAATTTTTTGATGAATGCACGTAATACTTCATTCATTAATATCATGAAAGTACTAGGTGCATTAGTTAAGCCAGATGGCATGACTAACCACTCATACAATCCAAACTTAGTCTTAAATACAGTTTTTCATTCATCACCATGTGTACTTGAAAGTAACCGTTTTTAAGATTAATCTTGGTAAAATACTTAGCACCGTGCAATTTATCAAGTATATCATCAAGTCTAGGAATAGGGTACATGTATTGTATAGTTATCTTGTTGATGGATCTACAATCAGTACACATTCTCCACATACCATCTTTCTTTGGTACAACGATAACAGAAGCAGCACAAGGACTCATGCTTTCCCTCACCTTTCCTTTGGCCAAGAGTTCTTTTACTTGGCCTTGAATTGCCTTTGTTTCAGCAAGGTTTGCTCTATAGGCTGGCCTATTAGGCAGGATAGCACCAGGTATGAATTCTATTTGGTGCTCAATTCCTCTTAAAGGCGGCAAACCAGAAGGTTCTTCTTTAGGAAACAGCCCTCATAACTCATCAAGCAAAGATACAACTCCGCTGGGCAAAGTGGAGTCACTCATAGAAAACAGAGACTCCTTAAACATCAAAATATAGATTGTTTTCTTTGCGTTTAGGGCATGTGACACTTCACTTGGTTCAAATTTGTCTAGATTTAGTTGAATAACCAACAAATATGCATTCAATAGACTTTTGTTTAAATTTGTCTAGATTATCTTTAGTATTAAGTACAAAACATTTATAGCCAAAAACTCTAAGATAATCTACCTTAGGTTGTCTATTATTTAATAATTCGTAAGATGTTTTATTTAATTTCTTTCTAATAGAAAGCCTATTTATAATATAACAAGCACAACTAACAGCTTCAGCCCATAAATATTTAGATACTTTGTTTTCACACAATATTGTCCTTGCTATTTCCTGTATGGTTCCATTTTTACATTCAACAACTCTATTGAGTTGTGGTGTTCTAGGTGGTGAAAATTCATGTTTTATTCCATGTAATTCACAAAACTTGACTACATGTTTGTTTTTAAACTCTCCACCTCTATCACTTCTAATTATTTTAATATTTTCTTTGTAAAGTTTTTTGAGTTGCTTAATAAGAGTTTAGATTACTAATGGAGCATCGTCTTTATGTGTTAAGAACAATGTCTATGTGTATCGTAAGTAATCATCTACTATGACACGCATATAGTAATGTCTACCTAGACTTCTTGTCCTACTTAGACCAAATAAGTCTAAGTGAAGCAATTCTAGTACGTGACTAGTACTCACTTCATGTTTTGGTTTCAGTGTTTCTTTTATGTGTTTTCATTTAATATATGTTTCACAAAGTTGAAAATTATCTAAGTCTAACTTATGCATGCCTCTAATTATGTTCTTCTTAGATAACTTTTCAATAGTTGAAATTCCTATATGGACTAGTCGTCTATGTCATAAGTTCACATCTAAGTCATGTGATATTAAACACTTAACTTTAGCATCTAACATATTATCTAATGAAAGGGTATAAATGTTACAGTCCCTATTTCTTTTTAGCACAATTTCTCCCTTTTCATTTATTATTTCATAACGATTAGGAATAAAAGAAACATGATAACCGGAATCTATAAGTTGCGAAATACTTAATAAATTGTAAAAAAGATTGCTTACTAACAACACATTTCGTATTTGAAATGTGTTAGGATCCCCATTGTCTCTTTTCCAACAACTTTTCTTTGTTGTAGTCACCGAATGTCACATTTTCTCCATTCTCGATATGTTCCAACTCGATGAATAGATTGGAGTTTTCCGTCATATGCCTTGAACATCTGCTGTATAAAAACCATTTGGTTTTTAGATTCTTTGGCTTTGTCTTCTGTTTCCCTTCTTTATGATTTGCCTCCAAGGGAGACAAAGTTTTAGGTACCCTTTATTTGGGTCCTTCAGTGTTAGGTGCACCACTCTTGTTTATATACTATTTGGGTATCCAAACTTGGATGTACCTTTTGGGAACATATTTGGCATTTTTATAGTTGAAAGAATAAAGAGGATTTATACATACTTGACCATTCCAATTAAATGAAGGTGTATGCATATAATTGTTATATCTTGATTTATAAGTACTATTTTGTGGCCGATTTTGATAGCTAAAATAAGGCATATGATTTTGTTTCTTATATAGTGCTATGTATGTGTGTTCATATGCATTTCTATAAGTCTTATATGAATGTTGCCTATATTTAGGTCTATATGCATTATAATGAGTTTGTTGCATTTTATTATGTCTAGTCACATTTGTATACATATAGGCATAATTTCTAGATTGTCTAGATGCAAAGTTTTGCCTAGTTGCTTTTGCAGGAATATGCTGCGTTTTTAACTTGGAATAAGTAGAATAAGGAGTAGAAGAAGGAGTATCAAGCAAAGTTGAATTTATTTTTCCTGTTTTATAAGGTAGTTTTGTACTAGATGAAACAAACTTAGTATGTTTATCTACCTTTACAATTTCTTCTTTATATCCTAGCCTAGTTTTATCGTTTCCATATTTTTGTGATGATATAAATATGTCTAGCATGTTAGTTCCAGATTTAAATTGTTCCAACATTTTTTCTAAGTTTAGTTTAGAAGTTTTAAGTTGTGTTATTTCATTTTCACAACTTTCTAACTTAGATTTTAACATACTATTTTCAGTTTTCAATGTTTGCTCATTATTCCTATATATTCAATTATAATCTCTAAAGAATCAAAAGTATTAGTAGACTCTTGTTAAAAAGATTCTAATTGATCAAAAAATGCCAAGTTGGACGTCTTCAACTTGTTTCTTCAATTGATTTCTTCTTTTCTTTAGATAACCGTTTACAGTGAGCATGCATCTTTAAAAATTCTTCATACATTTCATCGAAAGACATTTCATTATCAGAATCTTCATCAGATTAAGAACTTACCTCGTTGGATACGAAGCAGATTTGAGCTTCTTCAGTGTCGGATTCTGAGTCGGACAAGTCGCTCCACGTGCTTGTCTTCATTGCTCTTTTGCCTCTTCTTGACTTGGACTCCTTTGCTTTAGGTCTTTGTGACTATTTGTCCTTGACTTGTTTATTGTTGTTGTTGTTGTTATTTTTCTTTGTTGGGCAATCATATGAGATATGTCCTTTTTCACCACATTCGAAGCATTTTAACTCTTTATTATACCACTTGTTGTTATAAGAGTTACTTTTCTTAGATTGAGAAAAAAAGAAGAAGACTGTTGTCTATTCCTATTAGGTCGTTTGAAAAACTTTCTAAGTTTTCTAGCTATTAATATTAAATCATCGCCCAATTCATTATTGCTATTACTTTCATATTTGACTCAGTTGATTTGAAAGCAATAGACTTATTAGATGATTTAAATGATTCGGACTTTCAGTGATTCAGTTTTACCTCGTATACTCTAAGTGAAGCGGCTAATTCATCCATTTTTGTGATTGATTTTGTTTCTTCAATTGCGGTGACTTTAAGATCCCATTCAGCAAGAAGGCTTCGCAACCTTTTCAACCTTCTCGTTGTCGGTAAACTATTTACCTAAAGCTTTAAGGGAATTGAAAATATTAGTAATCCTCAAATCCATAGATGTTATGGATTCGTTCTGTAACATTTTCAATGATTCAAGTTCAGACATAAGCATGTTTGTTTTCGACTCTTTTACACCACTAGTACATTCATGCTTTAATTCTAAAGATTTCCACATGTCATTTGCAAATGAACAATTTGAAACATATCATGCTTCAGAAGTCGTAAGTTTATTTAGAAGCAGTTGCATAGCTTTAGCATTCATAGACATTTTCTTTTTATCTTCGATCGACCATTCACTTTTATATTTTTCTACTTCTTGTATACACCATTTACTTGAACAACTTTTCATTGGAATATACGGCCCCCTTTTCAACTATAGACCATAAATCAATGTCTATAGACATTAAGAATAGACTCATTCTATGTTTCCAATTAACAAAATTATTTCCATCAAAAGAGGAGGGCATTGTGTAGACATACCCTCCAACTCACCCCTGTGAGAAACAATAGACATTTTATGTGTAGGATCTGCAAGGCACCACTAGAGGGGGGGGTTGAATAGGTGGTGCATAAAGTGTGGTTTTTAAAGTTTGTTTAAACCTAAACAACTCAACTTCTGAAAACAGATTCGGTTTTCAGGACCAGTTTTGAAACGTTTTTTAAAACCAGGTTATAGGTCTCCAAAAATTCTGAAATTTTGAAAGAACTTAGACTCAGATGTTATGAGGGTCCCCTAAAAATATCAAATTAAAATTCAACCTTTAACCCCTTCAAAACTATTGATGATCAGATTGCTCGAATCTGCCAGAAATGGTAGACGGTTTTGAAAAATTTATTCCTATTTGTGTGTAAGTTCAAATGCTCTGAAAATTTAACCACTAACTCCTTATATACTATATTTAAGTGGGTTAAAACAGTTTTGCAAAATTCTTTTTGGAAGTAGGTCAATTACAATCAAAGTCTCAACCTTTGCAAGTCTAAAAATCAGACTGCACTAGTCTCAGATCTTTTGATGTTTGATCGACTTATACTTATCCAAAAGGGTTGAAACTTGTGCCAATTAACCCTAGAACGTGTGAATATGTTTTTGAAAATTTTCGTGATTTTTGAAAGTCGTTTACTATTTTTACGAACGCCAACAAAAAGAGTAAAATGTGCAGTAACAGAAAGTAAATGCTGAAAGTAAATGGCACCAAGATTTTTATACTCGTCGGTTATAAACAACCTACTCTAGTCTTCAAGGAACACCTTCCTTGGTTCACACTAGTCACACACATGCAATACACCTTATGTTACAACCCAGAAATTCGTTATGTCGTAACGACTTCCAATATCGTAAATATAAGTTCGTAAGTGTACGATTCATAACACTAGACTTGTATTACCAAATACATTAGCAAATATATTATAAACGTTTGAGTATATACAATAAAAACCCAATTAAATTAGTTAGTAACAACTTAAACTATTAGGATAAATTAAATCAAAAATAAATACATGTCACAACAATTTCATACTACATTAAATAAAAGAAAAAACCATTATACACATATAAAGTAAAAGAAAAGGAAAAAGAAAAAGAAAGGTGAAGACAACTTGTCTTACACTTAGAATAAAATAATGGCATGCTCAAGAATCTTAACTTAACTCCTCCCATCCACCCCATGCTTGTCAAAAGCTTGTCTCCAACCCATTCCTCCCACTCCTTGGCCGGCCACCCCTTAGAAAAGTAGGTACATTATTTCTTCTTAACCCTCACATAATTGCATCTTCAACAATCAATTTATACCATCTCCAAGAAAAAAAAACTCAAGAACACTCCAACACCCCCTTCTTCCCTATATTGGTCGAAATTCACTCTTCAACAAGGAGAAGATTTCTTCTCCTTTCTTCACACTAACATCACTCAAATCAAGTACCATAACACTCCATCAACTAAGAACGATTCAAGAAGGTTGTAGCATCTAGAATCAAAGGCAATTAAGGTAAGAACTTTATGAAGTTTAAGTTTGATTCTTCCATATATTTAGTTTCATAAGTTGTTCCCTAACCCTCTTTTAAACCCTAAAAAACCATGTATACCTAGGAAGGAAAGAAGAAGAACTCTCTTCCAAACCAAGTGAAGGAACCATCTTCTAAGTATAAGAAAGGTGAACCAAGGCAAGTACTCTTCCTAGATCCTTCATGGTTTTCAAATTCAATATTTATGTTTATATTAAAATGGGATCATCATGTAGTATGTTCAAGTTTTGTCATAAGAATATGAAGACCTATGATTGTAAATGTTATAAATATATAAATATATGTAAATATACATATAAAAGGCTATATATATATTATATATTAAATGCAACAATATATATATACGGTTAATCATATATATATATATATATATATATATATATATATATATATATATGCACATATATAGGTGCATACATACGGTAATATACATATATATACAAATAGATATAAACTTTGAACAAATGATATGAAATAAAGAACCTTAAGAAAGGTATACAAAGAATACAACTTTTGTTGTTTTTAAATATGTTTCTTTTCATGATGGTCATCATGTTTGTAGTTTTATGTATTTTAGTGTTCATATGTTTCAAGATCATGTCTTTAACATGTTTATGTATGCATCATAAGCATGATTTATATACATGGTCTAAATGGTTGTTTGATGATCATACTCTTCAATTATACACCACATATACACGGCCAAGTGGCCTATTTGAGTATTTTATTTGAGTTTTGTCATTCCATCCCAAGATGTGCAATAGATTGATGAATATGGCTCAAGAAGTACACTTGTATGTTTTCCATCATGTTTATGTTTATATATGTTTTCTAGTTGTTATAATCTTAAGATTAAGGGAAAAGGATAAAAAGAAATATATATATATAATATACATATAACTTACAACATGTACATAAAAGGAAGAAAAATGAAATATAAATAGGTATAATACTAGGCCAAACTTTCGGCCTATAGTATAAAAATGAAGAAATGAATTCGTGACATGTTAAAGAATATATATACTTATATATAAACGGCATATTGGCATATGTAAGCAAATAAATTATATATTATATATATACACACATATAAGTGTATTACCATGAAATATACACATATATATATACTATATGCATATTCGGCCTCAAGGCCATTTAAGAAGTCAAAAATGTTTCTTAAAGATAAATTTTATGGACACTTATGTGTAAAATGTGTGGTAATGAATAAAGTATGGTATATGTTGAAGTACTTGTAAGTAAGAAGTTGAAGAAATTAGGACTTTAAGGTTGAATCCCTTAAGTGTTGGAATATGAGGTGTATTTGGAAATACAAATTAAGAAAGTAGTGTCGGATGAAAAATGAGAAAATGGGCTGTTTTGGGTTGCTATGGCCGAATGGCCACTTGATGGTCGAAGTGGGATTTTCTTTAAGTTATGACATGTAGGATGAAAATAAGTAAACGAGGATGTTATACGATATAGCCTACCATCATATTTCATATGAACAAGTCTCATGTTGCACGAAAATAAAGTTTGAAAGTTGTTTTACGCATATCCTGTTTTAAAAGTTCATATGCATGTGAATAATAAACACGAGACGATCGATTTCATTGACACACGATATGTTATGATATGTTCATGATTATGACTATGTTATGTTTGCCGGCGTGACATCGGTATCGGGATGATAGTGTCAGGGGCATATGATACGTATATGGCCGAGTGTAACACCGGGTCTGGGACACGGGATCTCCGTCATAGCGCATCACCGTTAGTACATGTACATATGTTTATGATGTTTTATGTCGTATATGTACTACATGGGAAATCGATCGGTATGTCGTGTGTTATTATTCTTATGAAAAGTGCTATAGCCAATGATGAAAATGTTATGTCTTCATGCTATGAAAATGTCATGTTATGCAAGTTTGAATATGTCATTTTACGCAAGTTATGAAAATCTTGTCAATTTATGAAATGTCATGTTTATGAAAAGTCATGTTTACGAAAAGTTATTTTATGAAAAGCCATGTTTACAAAAAGCCATTTTATGAAAAGTCACGTTTTATGCATCATGTCATGATCATGCCCTTAGGTGGTGATTAGTATATTTATACAATCATGATGCCTTAAGATGACTAAGGAAGATTATGTACGTAGAGGTGATGGTTGTAAGTTATGACCTTAGTATAAGATGGATTAGTGTTCAAGCATGAAAGGTAGGCTAAGGATATGCTGAGGAAGAATGATATGACCCATAAGGTTGATGCAAATCTTATGTTCTGTTTTACCCTTATATATAATGTTGTCATTTGTAAATGAAGATGTAATTATATATATTGTTACTTTATTACTACTTGTCTCCCCATGTATGATCCACATGAAGTATCTATAAAGAATACTTGCTGAGCGATTAAAAGATGGTGGTTATCGCTCATACTTGCCTCTTAACATTTCAGAGAACAGGGACCCTGATGCCGTGTTCATTGAGGAGGAACCCCAGATAGAGTATCCGTGAACAAAGATGTAGGCTGAAGCTATGTACCTGTTGTGTGAGCTTATTTATTGTGATGTAATAAAATTATCGTGAGAAGCTGTATTTGTGGATGTGTGGATTTGAACGATTTGTAATAATATTATGCGTGTCGTGAGCTTATTTTAAGATGCTTCCGCTATATCGATTACAATTCATGTCGACATGCACAGTATAGTATCGACGCCTTGTACTCTATGGAGTAGAGTATGGCGGGTGCACTGGGCCGGAACTCTGGTTTGGGGCGCTACACCTTACCACAGGGTTGATGGAGTTACACACCAACTCCAACCCTTTACAAACCTTGTACGTTGAATACAATATGCACGAACACCACCACCTCGCAAGAATGAAGATTGATCACACCTTGATCAATCTTTTACAAAGATATGGAATATGTGGTGGTCTATATCAAGCCTATTCAAGATTGAAAAATATGAATACAATAGGCTTTCAAGAAGAAAGAAAGAAGGAGAATGTAGAAAGAAGAGGCTAGGCGTTTTTCACTTTGATTTTGCAATGCTTGTGCTTGTCTTGTTTTTGCTCCTCTTCTTTCCTTTTAATGTCATGGCCGTCCCCCTTGGTCCTCCCCTCTTGAAAATTATCTTCTAAGTCCTTGGGAGAATGTAAGACATCATTGTGACATGGTCTTGCTTACTTGGCATCTTCTTATTGGATGATCATTTAAGCTTTGCTTACTTGGCACTTCATGATAGGTTGATGTTTCATCATTGATGACTTGGAAAATCTGAGAATAAACTTAAACATGTGCCAATATCAATCACAAAATAATTTCCATAAACTCAAGATTGTCACATAAATGTTGCAAGACAAAATTTCCCCTTACTAAGCAAAAAATCGGCCATTAAGAGGTTTTACCATGCTGAATTTTCAGCATGTGTTACATGGTTACAATTCAAAATAATTCCATTTTTCTTGATTTTTCTAATTAAAATGAATCACCAATTCATGCAATTATCTTGATCAATTTGGAAATGAAATTTGGTCTCCCACATGGCCTCAATTTCGGCCATTATACATACTACACATGCTGAAAAATTTTCAGCATGTGTGATATAAAATATCACACTCTATGAATTTAAAAATATTCAAATTACTTCCATTTCTTCTCCCAATCAATCACATAATTCAAGATGATAAAATATGTCACATTAAGTGAAAATTTGGCCAGCCAAGCTTACACATGCTGAAATTTTCAGCATGTGTTATAAGTGAGACAAAGTTTGAAATCTTACCATTTGTAGCTTCTCTCTTTAATTCACCAACATTGTATGATTGATTCTTGACCAATCAATATGCCAACAAGGCTCCAAATAAGCTCCATCTCAGCTGTAGGGCGTTGCATAGTGTATGTGCATGTGCTGAAATTTATTTTTGCTAACTTTGTAAAATAGTGCACATTTAATAATACACACATGTTATATTCCAATCAGCCCTTAATTTAATTTTCTAGAACACTTTAAGATGTATAACATATGTAAAAAGTGTCTAGATACGTGTCATATGATGTACCAAAAACGTTCCATGTGTTGTGTGCGTAGAAAACCGAATTTTCGATATTTATCGATTACCCGATTTTTCTCTAATTAAATTCCAACTTTTGCACATGTTATATATTATGTTACACATAATATTATAATATATACTTTAAATCTCAGCACTTGGCTGGTCTAAAGTGGCGCCATTTATCATGTGTCAAAATTAAAATTGGAATCTTCACATTTTGGCCTTAATGTGGGGTGATTTGTGTGTGCCAACATGGAAAGTATTTTTGGCTGAAAATATCACCATTAGCACGAAATTTTGATGATTTTTGAGTGTAGGGGCTGGCCATCTATTTATGGCAAGTACGTGACACGTTGGCGAAGTTTCGGTATTCGCCGATACGACAATTTTTGGTTTAGAACCTTTTAACGTGTCGTATTTAATTTGTCATCACCATGACTTATATCATATGATATAAGACCTGAATATACTCATAAATATGAGTTAAGTATAGTGGTGTGACGTTAACGTACGTACGTAAAATATAACGTGTCGGTAGTACGTTGGAATACATGTGTGTGCCTTTTTCAAAAAATCTGAAAAATATGTATTATATATGTATGTGGCGTGTGTATATATTAATGAGGGGAGGAGAAAACTTTCCTTCCTTAGCCTTGTTGCCTTTGTGCCTTTTCCAAATGTGGCTTCCTTTAATGAACTACTTAGTTTAATAACTAAGTACTTCACTTAATGAACTAGTTTAGTTCATTAATGGTGGCACCTGAAAATAGTATAAACACAACAAATGTTTGCCATATGATGTAAGCTTTAACGCTTCATGGCTCGTTAGTACGGCAACATTATATACAAGCAATGTATCATGCATACATGTATATCATGCACGTTTTGTATATATCATGCATTTAAGTCACTTATTTTGAAATCACTCAAACCCCCTTTTCTCTACAATCTCCCCCTTTTGATGATTTTCAAAATAACTTATGCACATGATTTAAATGCCATCGCTCCCCCTTCAAACATGCACAAATTTGAAATTTGAATTTCAAATTTCAAATCCGGCTCCCCCTTGATTTGTGCAATCAGTATCAATTAGTGTATCTTAGTGTCTCTCTCCCCTTAATATGCTCTCTCCCCTTAAATCATGCTTTTCCCCCTTTATTTTGGAAAGTAAATCAAAAGATTCCTGTAATAAAAAGAAAATCAAATCACGTCAAATCAAATCATATCAACGGAATCATGCCTAATTTGGAACGAAGAGATTCATACGTGGCTTGATTTAAGGCTTTTGTAAAGATATCCGCTACTTGTGCTTCTGTGCGTACGTGATCTATGACGATATCACCATTGTTTACGTGATCACGAAGAAAGTGATAGCGTACTTCTATATGCTTAGCCTTAGAATGTAACACGGGGTTCTTAGACAAATTAATGGCACTCATACTATCACAATATATAGGAATTCTATTTACGGTAATTCCAAAGTCCGAAGTTGTTGTTTTATCCACAACAACTGTGTGCAACAAAGGCTAAGTGCCATGTACTCAGCCTCAGTAGTGGACAAAGCAACACTTGCTTGCTTTTTGGAAAACCATGAAATGAGTGAGTTTCCTATAAATTGGCAAGTCCCACTCGTGCTTTTCTATCTATTTTGCAGCCACCATAATCTGCATCAGTATAAGCATGTAAGTTAAATGTGGAATCCTTATCGTACCAAATTCCTAAGGTGGGCGTGTGCTTAATATAACGGAATATTCTTTTTACCGCAATAAGTGAGACACCTTAGGTTGACTCTGAAATCGTGCGCACATGCATACACTAAACATGATATCAGGCCTACTAGCAGTTAAATATAGCAAAGAACCTATCATAGATCGATATAAGCCATTATCAACGTCTTTACCATGTTCGTCTTTGTCCAATTTAGTAGTGACACTCATAGGGGTGGGGGATGGTTTCAAATTTTCAAAGTTAAACTTTTTAATCATGTCATTGACATATTTTGCTTGACTTATGTGAATCCCTTTACTCGTTTGCTTAATCTGCAAGCCAAGAAAATAATTAAGTTCACCAACCATAGACATTTCAAATTCAGATTTCATGCAATTTTCAAAATCTTCAACAAGTCTATGTGAGGTAGAACCGAAAATAATGTCATCAACGTAGATTTGGATAATAAGTAAATCCGATTTATCTTGTTTCAAAAATAGTGTACTATCTATAGTACCTCGTTTAAAATCATTTTCTAAAAGGAAAGTAGCAAAACGATCATACCATGCTCTCGGTGCTTGCTTTAGGCCGTATAGTGCCTTCTTTAGTTTGTACACGTGATCGGGATGTTTCAAATCTTCAAAACCGGGTGGTTGCTTCACGTATACTTCTTCTTGTATAAATCCGTTTAGGAATGCACTTTTTACGTCCATTTGATATAATCTGAAATCTTTCATGCAAGCAATAGCAAGTAATAGTCGTATAGCTTCTAAACGTGCTACGGGTGCAAATGTTTCATCGTAGTCAATTCCTTCTTCTTGATTATAGCCTTGTGCTACAAGTCTCGCTTTATTTCTAACGACCTTTCCTTCTTCATTCATTTTATTCCTAAACACCCACTTTGTGCCTATTATAGTCTTATCTTGTGGTCGTGACACTAAATCCCATACATCGTTTCTAACAAATTGATTAAGTTCATCATGCATGGCATCAATCCAAGAAGAATCACTCAAAGCATCATGCACATTTTTGGGCTCAATTTCAGAAATCATAGCATGAAATTCATTTATTTCGTCCGAAGTAATTCTTCTACGTGGTCGCACACCGTGAGTGAGGTCGCCTATGATGATCATGTGGGTGATCTCTATGCCATCTTGGTTGATTATTTTCTATGTTATCATGCATTTCTATGTGATCATGCATTTCTAGTGTGTCATTCATATCATGCATATCAAAAGAACCATCATCTTCATTCAACACGGGTTTCAATTCAAAGTCATCGTCATATTCTGTCTTTATCAATCCCACCAAATTCATTGAATTTCACATGAATAGATTCCATGATTTGTCTAGTGAGAGGATCATAACACCTATATGCCTTTGAATTTATAGAATATCCAACAAAAATGCACTCAATTGATTTGGATTCAAATTTCTAAATTATCTTTTGTATTTAACAAAACATTTGCATCCAAACACACGAAAATAGTCAATCTTAGGCATGCGATCATTCAAAATCTCATAAGGCGTCTTGTTTATTTTCTTTCTTATAGATAGGCGATTTACAATATAGCATGCACAATTTACGGCTTCCGCCCACAGAAATCTAGGCAATTTATTTTCGCATAACATAGTCCTAGCGATTTCTTGTAATGTACGATTCTTTCTTTCTACTACTCCATTTAATTGTGGAGTTATAGGTGGCGAAAACTCATGCTTGATTCCTTTTCCTTCGCAAAATGAAATCATCTCTTTGTTTTTAAACTCACCGCCTCTATCACTTCTTATCTTTTTCACATTACACCGTATTGATTTTCAAGTTGTTAATTAATTTTGCAATCTCAATGGCACTATCATCCTTATGTGCAAGAAATAAAGTCCAAGTATAACGAGAAAAATCATCAACAATCACGCATGCATAGTGGCGCCCACCAAGGCTTGTAGTGCGACTAGGACCAAACAAATCAATATGCAATAGTTCTAAGACTCTAGTCGTGCTTATTTCATTTTTAGGCTTAAGTGACTCACGTGTTTGTTTGCCTTTTATGCAAGATTCACACAACTGAAAGTTGTCTAAATCAAGCTTAGGCAATCCTCGTACTAGGTTCTTTCGTTGAAGTTTTTCTAGTGTGGAAACCAATGTGTCCTAAACGTCTATGCCATAAATTCACATTGGGTTCATTTGACATAAAGCACTTTAGCGTCTACCACATCATCCATAGAAAGCGTAAAAATATTACCTTCTCGTTTTCCTTTTAAAACGGTTTCTCCATTTTTATTTATTATATTGCAATAAGGGTGAGTAAACACACATTAAAACCATTGTCAACAAATTGAGAAATGCTAAGAAGATTGTAGGATAAGTTGCTTACCAAAAAGACGTTGGAGATTTGGAGAGTACTTGGATTTCCAATCGTACCTTTTCCGATGATCTTGCCTTCGTTGTTGTCTCCAAAGGTCACGGATCCGCCTTTTGTGACCTTCTTTAATTTGGTGAACAGCTCGGGTCACCCGTCATGTGCTCGAGCATCCACTGTCAAGGAACCACTTAATAGTTGTATCTTTCGATGTGTGGGCTCCCTGCAATGTGCAAAGATGATTTAGGTACCCTTTTAACTTTGGGTCCTTTCGAGTTAGTTAATCACCTCTTGGTAAAAGTACCTTTCGGTACCCATACTTGGGTGATCCTTCTCGGTCTATCAAATGGCAAGAATGTAGATGAAGGTGCGATATAGTAGACATGTGGTGCATGCACTTTGGGCCTTTGCCCAAGGACTCCTTTATACTCATTAATGAAGGACGTTTTTGATATGTCCTTGTGTGTGTGTGCGTAGTGCGTGGATGATATGAATTTCGTGTATGCATTCTTTTCTTTTCATATCTATATGGTACAAAGTTATATTTCACATGATATGAAGAGAAGTGGGGCGTGATGAGGAAAGGGGCGCTTTTGCGTCATCTTAGACGCCACTTGAGGCTTAGGGGTGTCTACTTTCTTAGACACACAAACTTGTTGGTTTGGTTGATACTTCATTTGTATCAACGTATCCCAAACCCGTTTTGTCGCTGTCATGCTTTTGTGATAATATAATGCGATGCAGCATGTTGGACCCCGTATCAAACTGTTTCATCATTTTCTCTAAATCGGTATTCCTTGATTTCAAATTTGAAATCTCGGATTTCATTTCATTATTTTGAGTGGTTAATGATGAAATCTCTGTCTTTAATGCAGTAATGACACATGATGACTCTTTCTTTGAATCGCTTAATTGAGCGACAAGATTCTCGTTAGAAGATTCTAACAGTTTCTTGTCTTCAATTAATCGCTTCTTTTCCTTAGCGAGAGTCTTAGTGAATTTATGCAATTCTAAATACTGACTAAAAAGATCATCATAAGAAGGTTCAGAGTCAGAGTCAGAATCAGATGATACCTCATTAGATGCTTTGGATGCAAAGCATACTTGTGCAGTCTCCTCTTCGGTCTCAGTTTCAGAATCCGATGAATCACTCCAGGTGGAGGCCTTTAGAGCACGTTTCCTTTGTTTGGGTTCTGAGACGAGTCTATTTTTGTTCCGCTCCTTGTCAGGGTATTTAGTATTTTTTTTCTTTATTGGGGCAGTCATATGATAAGTGTCCGAGTTTGCCACATTCATAACATTTAACGTCTTTATCATTTGACTTGTTCTTATTTCTCTTTTGTAGTACCCTTATTTTTGTTTCTAAATGACCTTCTCATAAATTTTCTTAATCCTTTAGCCAATAGAATTAGGTCATCATTATCCGATTCAGAATCACTATCATCTACGTGATCGGAGGGAGGGGATATTCATTTGATTTAAAAGCAATAGCTTTACCTTGTTTAGATGATTCCGATTTCCGTATGGTGAGTTTATTCTCATAAACTTTAAGTGATCCGATTAATTCTTCCATCTTTATTGACTTAGTTTCCTTGCTTTCTTCTATTGCGGTCACTTTAGGGTCCCATTCGGATGGAAGGCTTCGTAGGACTTTCTGTACCTTTTCCTTCCTGCGTGGTAAAAGCTTTACCAAGAGACTCAAGAGAGTTGTAGATGTTAGTCAAACGAAGATCCATATCAACAATAGACTCATTAGGCAATAATTTAAACGACTCAAGTGTGGACATAAGCATGTTTATTTTTGACTCTTTTACTTGACTCGTGCCTTCGTGTTTCATTTCTAGTATCCTCCACATTTCTTGTGCACTCGAACAGTTTGAACATAACTAGACTCACTTTTACTTAATCCGTTTAGGAGCAATTGCATAGCCCTAGCATTCATACTAAGTTTCTTTTTATCGTCACTCGTATATTCTTGTCTAGGTTTAACAACTTCTAATGTGACTCCGTCTACGGTGGATAACTTAGATGGGACAAAGGACCATCTTCAATATTGACCAAAGATCTATATCTATAGCCATAAGAAAAAGCTTCATTCTAAGTTTCCACTGAATAAACGACTCACCGTCAAAAAGTGGAGGCCTTTGGCTCGACATACCTTCTTGCTCGGTTTTAGATTTGTGGTTGCCATCTCACTGAATCGTTGGATTCCTTGAAGTGAGTGTTCCTGCGCTCTGATACCACTTGTAGGATCTGCAAGGCACCACTAGAAGGGGGGGGTTGAATAGGTGGTGCGGAAAGTGTGGTTTTTAAAATTTGTTTAAAACTAAACAACTCAACTTCTGAAAACAGATTCTGTTTTCAGGACCAGTTTTAAAACGTTTTTAAAACCAGGTTATAGGTCTCCAAAAATTCTGAAATTTTGAGAGAACTTAGCCTCAGATGTTATGAGGGTCCCCTAAAAATTTCAAATTAAAATTCAACCTTTAACCCCTTCAAAAACCGTTGGTGATCAGATTGCGCGAATCTGCCAGAAACGGTAGACGGTTTTGAAAAATTTATTCCTATTTGTGTGTAAGTCCAAATGCTCTGAAAATTTAACCACTAACTCCTTATATACTATATTTAAGTGGGTTGAAACAGTTTTGCAAAATTCTTTTGGGAAGTAGGTCAATTACAATCAACAAGTCTCAACCTTTGCAAGTCTGAAAATCAGACTGCACTAGTCTCAGAACTTTTGATGTTTGATCGACTTATACTTATCCAAAAGGGTTGAAACTTGTGCCAAATTAACCCTAGAACGTGTGGCTATGTTTTGGAAATTTTGTGATTTTTGAAAGTCGTTTACTATTTTTACGAACGCCAACAAAAAAGTAAACTGTGCAGTAACAGAAAGTAAATGCTGAAAGTAAATGGCACCAAGAATTTTATACTGGTTCGGTTATAAACAACCTACTCCAGTCTTCAAGGAACACCTTCCTTGGTTCACACTAGTCACACACACGCAATACACCTTACCACAGGGTTGATGGAGTTACACACCAACTCCAACCCTTTACAAACCTTGTACGTTGAATACAATATGCACGAACACCACCACCTCGCAAGAATGAAGATTGATCACACCTTGATCAATCTTTTACAAAGATATGGAATATGTGGTGGTCTATATCAAGCCTATTCAAGATTGAAAATATGAATACAATAGGCTTTCAAGAAAAAGAAAGAAGGAGAATGTAGAAAAGAAGAGCTAGGCGTTTTTCACTTTGATTTTGCAATGCTTGTGCTTGTCTTGTTTTTGCTCCTCTTCTTTCCTTTTAATGTCATATGGCCGTCCCCCTTGGGTCCTCCCCCTCTTGAAAATTATCTTCTAAGTCCTTGGGAGAATGTAAGACATCATTGTGACATGGTCTTGCTTACTTGGCATCTTCTTATTGGATGATCATTTAAGCTTTGCTTACTTGGCACTTCATGATTGGTTGATGTTGTCATCATTGATGACTTGGAAAAATCTGAGAATAACACTTAAAACATGTGCCAATATCAATCACAAAATATTTCCATAAAGCTCAAGATTGTCACATAAATGTTGCAAGACAAAATTTCTCCTTACTAAGCAAAAAATCGGCCATTAAGAGTTTTACCATGCTGAATTTTCAGCATGTGTTACATGGTTGTACAATTCAAAATAATTCCATTTTTCTTTGATTTTTCTAATTAAAATGAATCACCAATTGATGAAATTATCTTGATCAATTGGAAATGAATTTGGTCTCCACATGGCCTCAATTTCGGCCATTATACATACTACACATGCTGAAAAATTTTCAGCATGTGTGATATATAAAAATCACACTTTATGAATTTAAAAATATTCAAATTACTTCCATTTCTTCTCCCAATCAATCACATAATTCAAGATGATAAAATATGTCACATTTAAGTGAAAATTCGGCCAGCCAAGCTTACACATGCTGAAATTTTCAGCATGTGTTATAAGTGAGACAAAGTTTGAAATCTTACCATTTGTAGCTTCTCTCTTTAATTCACCAACATTATATGATTGATTCTTGACCAATCAATATGCCAACAAGGCTCCAAATAAGCTCCATCTCAGCTGTAGGGGCGTTGCATAGTGTATGTGCATGTGCTGAAATTTATTTTTGCTAACTTTGTAAAATAGTGCACATTTAATAATATACACATGTTATATTCCAATCAGCCCTTAATTTAATTTTCTAGAACACTTTAAGATGTATAACATATGTAAAAAGTGTCTAGATATTCATATGATGTACCAAAAACGTTCCATGTGTTGTGTGCGTAGAAAACCGAATTTTCGATATTTATCGATTACCCGATTTTTCTCTAATTAAATTCCAACTTTTGCACATGTTATATATATTATGTTACACATAATATATATATATATATACTTTAAATCTCAGCACTTGGCTGGTCTAAAGTGGCCATTTATCATGTGTCAAAATTAAAATTGGAATCTTCACATTTTGGCCTTAATGTGGTGTTTGTGTGTGCCAACATGGAAAGTATTTTTGGCTGAAATATCACCATTAGCACGAAATTTTGATGATTTTTGAGGTGTAGGGGCTGGCCATCTATTTATGGCAAGTACGTGACACGTTGGCGAAGTTTCGGTATTCGCCCGATACGACAATTTTCGGTTTAGAACCTTTTAACGTGTCGTATTTAATTTGTCATCACCATGACTTATATCATATGATATAAGACCTGAATATACTCATAAATATGAGTTAAGTATAGTGTGTGACGTTAACGTACGTACATAAAATATATAACGTGTCGGTAGTACGTTGGAATACATGTGTTGTGCCTTTTTCAAAAAATCTGAAAATATATTATATATGTATGTGGCGTGTGTATAATTAATGAGGAGGAGGAGAAGACTTTCCTTCCTTAGCCTTTTGCCTTTGTGCCTTTTCCAAATGTGGCTTCCTTTAATGAACTACTTAGTTTTAAACTAAGTACTTCACTAATGAACTAGTTTAGTTCATTAATGGTGGCACCTGAAAATAGTATAAACACAACAAATGTTTGCCATATGATGTAAGCTTTAACGCTTCATGGCCGTTAGTACGGCAACATTATATACAAGCTAAATAAGGCAAGTAATAGCAATGTATCATGCATACATGTATATATCATGCACGTTTATGTATATACATTTAAGTCACTTATTTTGAAATCACTCAAACCCTCTTTTCTCTACATTATGTACCCTTGATTTGAGAAAAGCAGGCTACTATGAATTATTGTGTCTTGGCCTTGTCTTCTTCGTATGATATTGAATTTTGCTTCTTAGAATGGTGTTGGTGTGGCTCTGATACCAATTGTTGGACCGTACATCGGCAGTAAACACCATTAGAGGGGAGTGAATAGTGGTTAACAGAAATTACACTACTACCCTTTAACAAAATCCCTTTTGAAAACAGAATCTGAGACCTCCTCCGATTCAGTACCCATTTTTGACAAATTCAAAACTCCGTGTACACAACTCATAAAATTATGAAACTTTTCAGAAATTAACTTCAATGTCTTGACTAGACTCTGTGCAAATATGAGACAAAATAAGATCGTTTGACACTTCAATCAAATAAAAATTCAGATGGTCAATATGGATAGAATTGGACAGAATAATGCTGAACTTTGAAAACGTGCTTCTCTTTAATTACTCAACTCAAAAGGATGATCTTTATGTCAAAATACTCCTTGGGATATCTAGTTTAAGTTTCCAAAGGCCATGACTTGAAACTATCCTTGATGAGAACAGAATTCAAGTTTCTTTGAGACTGGTCAGATTGCAGCCAGAATCGAGCCGTTATCTTGCAACGACTGAAAGACTAACTTTCCTTCGCTCAAATCAAGTGATTCGTGTTGCAAATTAAAGTTAACGTCTGAAGTATAACTCCACCACATATTACAGATTTTGAAAGTGTTTTGATATTTTTTTCAAGACGTGTGAAGTTGTGTGAAATATGCAGTGAAAACAGGCAAAAAAAAGAAAAGTAGAAAGAAGACAAGAACGCCGAAGATTTATCTTGGTTCGGTCAATGTGGCCTACTCTAGTCCCAAGGAACACCTTTTCTTGGATTTCACTATGAAATAAACACAAATACAACAAGAACCAAGCATGATCCTTGGGTTAAAACACCAACCCTATTTAAGACTTAGATAAACACCTCTATGCAACTCTTGATTGCAACACCTCAACCACCTATTGGTGTAGTCTTATAAACTTGGCTAATCAATCTTACAAAAACTAAGAGAGGCATGTATAATGTAGCTCAACAATAACAAGAAATGAAACACCTTTGCTACCCAAAGAAAAAATCAAGAAGAGAATATCAAGAATGATCTTCAAGTATGCTTCAAAGTTGTGTGTTCTTCTTCTTCACCTTTGCCTCCTATTTATAGTGTGAAATAGGCCTTGAAGATAAGACCTCCAATGTGTCAGCATCTTCATCATCAAGTCTTGGTTGTATTCACATTATTGGTTGACCACATAAATACTTTGCACACATGGCAACATAAAGAAACATGATTGGTCCACTTTTGCACTTGTAATGGCCGAATTTTTGTCTTGAAAAAATGACTTGGAAAATGTGAAGATAATACCCAAGGATAAGATGAAATATTCCTCCATTATACCCTCAACTTCTTTCCAAGAGAATAGGTAAAGCAATGGCTGAAAGTTTTAACAAAAATCAGCTCCAAAACAGCTCCTATGATCGTTGGTACCATTTTTGAAATTTCCAAGTTGGCAAAGTTGTTTTTGGTTGGTCCACTTGTCACCAAGTCATAAAATGAATACACCTTCGTTTCCACCTTTATATAAACACGTCCGGAGGCCATAATAAAGTGTACAAACTCATTTAATGAAGAGAAATCAACAAATAATAGCTGACAAGATTATGTCAACATATAATACAAAATTCCCACAATTTCTCCTTGTATGTTGTGGTGAATTTTGCACCAATAACTCCATTAAAGTCTCTACAAAATGATGATTAAGAACATCCAATAATATATCCATAAGAGTCTTCAAAAAGAAAATAAAGTGCGACACAAAAACCGTCACATATATCGTCGATGTTGATAATATCACCAAATAGAGAAATATAATAGAAAACCACCAAATAATCTTTAAGGAAACCATAAATAAACTCCATAATAAAGATAATAAGATACTCAAGAGATTCCTTGAGTAAAAATACCGAAACTGTCCTAAGGGGTAAAATGACCAAAATATCTCTGGTGAGAGAAAACTCCAGAAATGACACCAATGGTCAGAAATAGATATAATAACACCTTTGTGATGATAAATAAGAGATAATTGAGGCCTTGAAACATTTTCACCATGTCAAGTACCTACACAAACTCTAAATACCAATTTTGCCCTTTTTGGTATGTTGTAGGAACTTTCAAGGCACATTAGTCACAAGACATTTATATTCATCAAAAACGCATATTAACAACATTATAAACATATATAAATCATGTAAAAATGGAAAAACCATTTTATCACATTTTAGAAAAATATTTTTAAAAACCATAGACATCGATCGATCGAAGTGCCTCTGCTTGAGAGATCGATGTCTCACAGTGAGTTTCAGAGTTTGCCTCTAACCTAAATCAATCGATCGAAGTGAGGGTTCGATATATACATCGATCGATCGATATGTCTCAGGTTTAAAGATCGATGTCTCACAGTAAGGTCTTGTTTTTTTTCTGTCTTACATGGATCGATCGATGTAAGGAATCGATGTACATCGATCAACCGAAGTACAGTAACATGAGAGGCCGATGTCATTTTTCTTCACTTTTTCAACTTTTAATCATTATAACATCATGTGTGACATTCAACACTTAAAATCATGACTTTGAAAATTATCCAAACATATTTCTCAATAATATTGAAGGCAATGGATGTGCTAAGGACAACCTAATGGCACCAAGAGCTTTACGATCAAGAATTTCCCACTTTGTCATCCATGTCATTAGGTTTCTTCTCCTTCCCTTCAAGAGGCAAGTATAGATCTCTCTGGTACAGATAGCCTTCAACTTGCATCTTCTAGAAACCGAAGTTAGATCCATCAAATCTCTCGATCTTTGATTTTCAATCGCCGGCCATTGCTCCCACTCGAACAAGCAAACCTTGCTCTGATACCAGTTGTTAAGGACGGATAGCGACGAAAACAACACCGACGACGAGAACAAGAACACACAATCACATAAGAATACCGTGACAATAATGAAACAAAGCAATAAACAAAGAAGACACATCGATTTTTACGTGGGAAAATCCTCTTAGGGAATAAAAACCCACTGCGGCGGTAGCCAGAAAATTCACTATCACAACACCGAAGTACTTCATGTCTTCATGCGAAAAACAGGGGAATTTTATAGGTGTTTGATCAACATAGGCATAGATATCACTTAACGTGCTATCCTAATATGAATTAAATTCTAGAGAGATGCATCCTTCTAGCTGATAAACATGAAGTATTTGACTTTAGCTAGGATACCATAAAAGTCGAGTCTTCAACAAAGGATTACCACACACTCTTGTACTTCAGACCATAGTAACATACGAGATTTACATTGCTGTTCAGCTCAGCTCGGCAAACGCTGCGGTCCAGTTCAGCTCGGCAAACGTTGTTGTCCAGCTTACATGAGGAATGCTGCTGTTCAATTCAGTTCGACAACGCTGCTGTACAGCTCAGCTCAGCAACATAGTTTGCTTCTCCAAGTTCTATCCATATAGGCTTAAGTTTAGCACGGCAGCTCAGCTCGGCTGTTCACTTCAGTTCCATCAAACTTAATAACAAACACTAACAAGCCACTGCAAGAGCTTTTATATCAGAGCATAGAAATCTTAGGCTCGATAAATCTTCATGGGCTGAATTGATACGTTGAATTACCAGCAACGATTCAGATTCAATGTTTTAGTGGAGCTGCAGATCATGAGCCACTTGAATTCTTTCCAAAACAGCCCACATTTTTGCCTCCTCAACATAGGTAGCTCGTCCCAACACAAAGCTGCTAGAGTAAACAGTACTGCCCCAATGATTGCGACTAGTCACACCCGATGCAGTCCCGCTTTCCACAAAGGCTGCACCCACATTAATCTTTAGCTTCAGCACGTCAGCAGACTTCCATACAGAATACTCATTCTCTTTACATACTCTTGAACTTGCTTCCCATATTGATAAACCATAACTGAATCGTCTGTTAGTCAACAATAGTCAACAGCTCAATCCCAATAGCACAGCACGCCAAGTACTGCAGTTCAGCAGTTCAGCACTTAAGAATAGCTGTTCAGCCTCAGCGGCACCTTAGCAGATCATCATAGCATCCCTATAACATCGAAGAATGTGTTAAGGTATGCACTTCGGCATCAGCATCATCCTATATATAGATACCGCACTTCAGACTATTTCCGTGGGACAAGGCCGAATCACGCACTTCAGCAAAGATCAGCTGTGTACCACAGCAAGTCCCGCACTTCGGCAGAGTTCAGCTGTGTACCACAACAAGTCCCGCACTTCGGCAGAGTTCAGCTGTGTACCACAGCAAATGAGCCCAACACGATAATACTTCGGGGGACCCTCGGATAGAGGTGCAATTCAAATATAGTGGTTACAGCTGGGTATTCTTCCTGAGCACGCTAAGGTTATAACAGCCGGCCTATTAGTCACATCAGTCAGGCTATTGATCATATCAGCAGACCTACAGCTTCCTAGTCTCTCTGTCCCAAGTAAGCGTCCTATCATAATCCACTATCAGGGGCTAAAAGCGGAAAAAGATTTATAAAATCCAGTTGATAAAGACAAAGGAGGGGATCCGGAATTCAATCTTTCAGACCCTAAAGCCAATTTATACACTCTGCTCCTCGGCAAATACTGTGAGAAATTCCTAGCTCACCTTTAAAATTATAATCTCAGTGAGATATGGCCTAAACTGACTTGAGCATCGGAGGGTTTTTCCCGAGGCCAACCCCCCGGGACCTCTGACCTGTGCTTCTTTGTGCAGGATATTTGGCGCTATTCCAGCTACACACTTTCGATCCCAGTTAACAATTTTCAAGTTAACTGACGAATCTGTTTCGAGGTCATCTAGACCCTTGGTGAAGATCCGGCTTCATCATTTGTCGCTAGAAGGAGGGCCCCTTTAGCCCTTTAATCCAATAAAAAGCTCAAGCTCAAAACAGCCGACGATTGTTTATGACAAAAGGTGGACGAGAAGGTTTGGGTGAGTCATCCAATCCTCCACGATGCATGGTTACACGTTCAGCCGCCCTAGAACAGGTTTCTCGGGTGCCTGAATCTCCTATGCCTAATCCTGATCCTAACCCTGAAACTTCAAAGGAAGTGAGGAAGAAAGCGATGAAATACGTTGCTGAGGACATGAAAATGTTCGAGGCCATGGTACGGAAACTCAAAGGCAAGCAGCCGGAGGTGCAGAATATGGAGGTTGATCCACCACCTCCTCCTCAGAGAGAAGTATCACAGAGTCACTCTACTAGACCGCATAAAGGATTCATGGCGGATGCTAGAAGACATAGTTTCAAGGCTCCAGCCGTGGAGTCGGAGTATACGTCCAGACCTCACTTAAGTGTGAGGTCAAAATCGTTGAAAAGTGTCCCCAGGGACGAAGAAGTCCCTCGCAGGCCGAGGGTATACTATGAAGAGCACAGGAGATGGTTATAAGAGCTACCATCAAAATCTGTGAAATCTTTCAAACAGCTGGCACAGAAGTTTAGGTCACAGTTTGTGTCCAGTACCCTTTGTGAAGAACTCATCCTATCTAATGACCTTGAGGCAAGGTCCAGACGAATATGTGTTGCAATACATGCAACGCTTTTCAGACGAGTCACCGCAAGTTAGTGACAGAAATAAGGCGTCAAAGCTGCCTTTCATTAATGGGTTATGGGCAGGTCGCCTCTTCTCACAACTGGCTGAGGAGGGACCTACCACTTTAAGAGAATGCCTGGAGAAGGCTCACCAGTTTGCCCGAGGAGAAGAGGCAAACAGGTTAAAGAGAGAGGCCGAGCATTCAGCCCGGCAAGAAAGCCGACCCAGTTCAAAGAAGGAGGACCGGCGCCATGAAAGAAAAAATCGTGATCGGCGCAGTACGTTCGATCGAATAAGCGGTAAGGATAAAGGTGGTAGGGAAGGCTTACTGCTGTTGGCTTCACAACAATATATTCTGTCCGTCATGGAAAAAATGGTCTGAGGACAGAACCAGAGCCCATGAACGGGCCTAAGATGAAGAGAAATCCTAAGTATTATTGCCACTACCTTAGGGATATCGGCCTTGATACTGAAGAGTGTAGGCAGCTGGCTCAGGCTATTAAACGACTTATTGAACAGACATTTAAAACAGTTTTATGACCCTGATTACGCCTGAACAACCGCCCAGACTACCACAGGGATCCCCAGAAAGACAAATGCCGTCCAGAATCTCCACCTCGGCACCGTAGAAATGAGGATGATGGAGAGCAGGGAGGCGTGGGGCTGCAGGTCAGCCCCAGGTCAACGCTATTATATATACAATTTCTGGAGGCCCACCTCACTCGAGCCCAGGAGCGCCTAGTTCCTCGGGAACTCATCAGGTCCACCAGCTAAAAAGGCCAAGGTGGCGAGAGAACTAACTTATGGTCCAGAAGATCCCATTCCTCTAGACTCCAACAATGCAGGTTTAGTGGTAGAGCTGTGTGTGCACCTTCCTCCGGATAAGTTGTGCAGGTCCGACGCGTTTATGTGGATAACGGCAGCGCTGTAAATATAATGTTTTATCGGGTGTATCAGCAGCTTGGTTTGCCCGACTCCTTGATGAAACTAGTTACCTCGTCCTTGTACGGTTTCACTGGAGCTGCAGTGCGACCAGCAGGCCTGGTTACGCTCAGCTGTAGTTTTGGCAAACCGCTGCCTATCGATGCATATGGATAGACTTTCTGGTCGTCAGGGATGTATCCCCATACAACGTCATATTGGGTCGTCCGCCTTGGTGGCATTAGAGGCCATCGTATCACCTTTGCACGTTAGCATGAAATTTCCCACTCTAGGGGGAGTGGCCACAATCCAAGGAGATACAAGTGGCACAGAGCTGTTACGCCATATCCACTAAGGGGAATGAATCAGTTCAGCAAGTCAGCTTAGACGAACTGATACCTTCAGATGAAAACACTTACAGTCTGATGATGCAGTTCAGGACTTCATCCTTGATCCAAGCAGACCTGAAAATGTTATAAAAATCAGGACCTGGATGCCATCTGAATTGCTATCTCAGTTGCAGGATTGCTGAGAGAGTTTGCGATTATCTTCGCATGGATGCGGAGGATATGTCTGGGATACCTCCGCATCTAGCTGAGCATAAACTAACGTTGATCCTTTGGAAAATCCAGTAAAAAAGAAAAGCGACACTTCGCTCCAGAACGGAATAAAGTTATTGAAGGAGAAGTCAGAAGTTGCTGGCCATAAAATTCATTGTCGAAGTACTTTTTCAATCTGGTGGCAAATCCAGTGTGGTCCCCAAGCAGGATGAGTCTTGGAGATGTGCATAGATTACACCGACCTCAACAAAGCATGTCCAAAAGATTGTTACCCGCTACCAAAAATAGACAGGTTAGTGGATTCGACGCTGGGGCATCAATCTTTGATTTCTTGGATGCCTTCAAAGGCTATCATCAGATCCTTGTGGCATTAGAAGATCAGGAAAAGATTGCTTTCATAACTGAGTCAGGTATTATTGTTATGTAACTATGCCATTCGGATTGAAGAACGCTGGGGCCACTTATCAATGTCTGGTCAATACCTTGTTCAGTGAACAAATTGGCCGGATAATGGAGGTCTACATCGATGATATGCTAATCAAGACCAAGACTCTTGATCAGTATATCAAAAACATAAGGGAAGTTTTCACAGTGTTGAGAGACTCGCGCATGAGGCTAAACCCGAAGAAGTGCACATTTGGGGTACGTACTGGAAAGTTCTTGGGATACATGGTTTCCAAAGATGGGGTACAAGCAAACCCTGCTAAAATTGAATCTATTCAAAACATGCATCCCCCTAGGAACATAAAGGAAGTACAGAGGTTAACAGGCCGAATTGCCACGTTAAGCAGGTTTCTATCTAAATCTGTGAGAGATCCCTTCCTTTCTTCCAAGTCTTGAAGAAGAGAATAGCTTTTCAATGGGACGAACAATGTCAAAAAGCCTTCGACGAACTAAAGTCCTATTTGGTGAGGTGCCGATGCTTACTTCACCCCTGCCCGGAGAAGAGCTATATATATACCTATCAACATGCAAAGAAGCAGTTAGTGCGGTTCTGCTCAAGAGCAGGATAATGTGCAAAGGCCCATCTATTTCGCCAGTAAAATTCTACATGGGCCCGAAGTAAGATATCCTAACGCTGAGAAGATAGTGTTAGCACTCGTAGTGGCAGCGAGAAAGTTCAGGCCTTACCTGCAAGCTCATCCCATCATAGTGGTCACTGATCAGCCCTTAAACAAATCTTGTCAAGACCAGACACATCTGGCCGAGCTGCAAAATGGGCTGTAGAGCTTGCAGAGTATGATATCCAATACAAATCAAGAACTTCCGTTAAGGCCCAGGCATTAGCAGATTTCTTAGCTGAAGGGATATCCGTGGAGGAAGATATCAAGCCAGTGGTTGAATGGACATTATATGTATGGGTCTTCCTCCAAAGATGGCTGTGGAGCAGGGCTCCTAATCATCAACCCCAACAAAGAAGAATTTAAGTACGCCTTGCGGTTTGATTTTGAATCAACTAACAATGAGTCAGAGTACGAGGCCCTCATAGCAGGATTAGCCTCGCAGAAAGTTAGGGGCAGAACGAATCATCTCCCGAAGTGATTCGCAACTGATTGTTTCTCAGGTCAATGGGGATTATGAGGCCAAAGAAAAAACATGAAAAAATATTTGGCTAAAGTGCTACAGCTCAGACAGTTATTCGAGCACTTCAGCATCGAACATATTCCCAGATCTGCCAATAAGAGAGCTGACGCGTTATCTCGGCTAGCATCGTCCACTTCAACAACTTTGGAGAAGAAGATAGTTGTGGAGCTGGTAAAACATCGTGCTTATGATGCAAACGAAGTGCTGCAAGTGGATTTTCGCAACACCTGGATGGACGAACTTATTAATTTCTTATAGCATGGAGTTCAGCCCGAGGACAAGCATGCGGCTCGGCATCTCTAGTTGCAGGCAACCAGGTATGCCCTTTTCAACGATCACCTATATAAAAATCATTTTCGTAGCCTTGGTTGAAATGTGTGACCAATGAGGAGGAGATTACATCCTTCAAGAGATGCACCAAGGAATCTGTGGAAATCATTCTGGTGCCCGGTCGTTGGCAAGAAAATTCTATCTTGCTGGATACTACTGGCCCACTCTGCGGCGGGATGCAGAAAACTAGTTAAAAATGTCCAGCATGCCAAGTCAATGCTACTATGACACATTTGCCAAGTCAGGAGCTCACCTCTATTTCAAGTCCCTGGCCTTTCGTACAATGGGGGATAGATCTTGTTGGACCTCTGCCCCAAGCTCCAGGATCAGTCAAATTCTTGGTGGTGGCTATTGATTATTTCACCAAATGGGTGGAAGCGGAACCCTTAGCTACGATAACAGGAAATCAGATTAAAAAATTCTTATGGAAGAGCATCATATACCGCTTTGGCCTTCCACAGATTCTTATATCAGATAACGGGAAGCAATTCGCTGATGACCCTGTTAAGAGTTGGTGCGCCGAGCTCAAAATTGAACAACCATTCACCTCAGTGGCGCATCCTCAAGCTAATGGACAGGTTGAGTTAGCCAACAGAACAATTAAGGATGGGTTGCGTAAACGTTTATATCAGATTGGAGCAAGTTGGGTAGAGGACCTCCCTAGTGTATTATGGGCATATCGAACTACTCCATCCACCTCCACTAAGGAAACACCATTTTCCTTGGTATATGGCACTGAGGAAGTCATCCCAGCTGAAATTGGTTCCAGCTCTACCCGAAGAGATTGTTACTCTGCCGGAATCAACAATCAAGAATTACGGATAAATTTTCACGAACTAGAAGAGAAAAGGGATCGGGCCCATATCCGCATGGCTCAATACAAAAATTTAATTGTGCAATGTTACAACTCCCGAGTGCGACCAAGATCTTATCAAGTGGGGGACTTGGTATTGCGTAACAACGAGGCAAACCGTGCAGCACCCATTGGTTCTCTCAATCCTAGATGGGAAGGACCTTATCGAATAGAAAAGGTGCGCTCAAATGGGGCTTACAAGTTACAAACCTCGGAAGGCAAAACTTTACCAAGGATTTGGCATTCCACCCATTTAAGGCTTCTACATCAATGAAAAGTCCCACCTCAGCAGGCCTGAGTGGTTACCCAAAAAAGTCTTTCGTGATAATCTTTTTCTAGCAGCGACAGAAAAATGTAAATTATTGCCAGTGATACTGAGTATTGAGTAAAGCAATGTTCATAACAGAGTCAGTTCGTGGTTCATTCGTTTCTCTTAAATGGATTAAGTAACAGGTTTTACTTTATCTAAAATTATTGTCATCAGCAAACTAAGGCATGGATGAGCTGCATCTCAATCAGGCAAGTATTTTGGCGGAGCCAAAAGTCGAAGACAAATACTTGCATAACTATTGAAGTAGAGCAAACAAACTTCGCAATCTGCTGAAGAGAGATGTTTGCAAACTACTGACATAGAGCAAGTCGAAGACAAATACTTGCATAACTATTGAAGTAGAGCAAACAAAACTTCGCAATCTGCTGAAGAGAGATGTTTGCAAACTACTGACATAGAGCAAGTCAAAGACAAATACTTGCATAACTATCGAAGTAGAGCAAACAAAACTTCGCAATCTGCTGAAGAGAGATATTTGCAAACTACTGACATAGAGCAAGTCGAAGACAAATACTTGCATAACTATTGAAGTAAGCAAACAAAACTTCGCAATCTACTGAAGAGAGATGTTTGCAAACTACTGACATAGAGCAAGTCGAAGACAAATACTTGCATAACTATTGAAGTAGAGCAAACAAAACTTCGCAATCTGCTGAAGAGAGATGTTTGCAAACTACTGACATAGAGCAAGTCGAAGACAAATACTTACATAACTATTGAAGTAGAGCAAACAAAACTTCGCAATCTGCTGAAGAGAGATGTTTGCAAACTACTGACATAGAGCAAGTCGAAGACAAATACTTGCATAACTATTGAAGTAGAGCAAACAAAACTTTGCAATATCTGCTGAAGAGAGATGTTTGCAAACTACTGACATAGAGCAAGTCGAAGACAAATACTTGCATAAGTATTGAAGTAGAGCAAACAAACTTCGCAATCTGCTGAAGAGAGATATTTGCAAACTACTGACATAGAGCAAGTCGAAGACAAATACTTGCATAACTATTGAAGTAAGCAAACAAAACTTCGCAATCTGCTGAAGAGAGATGTTTGCAAACTACTGACATAGAGCAAGTCGAAGACAAATACTTGCATAACTATTGAAGTAGAGCAAACAAAACTTCGCAATCTGCTGAAGAGAGATGTTTGCAAACTACTGACATAGAGCAAGTCGAACAAATACTTGCATAACTATTGAAGTAGAGCAAACAAAACTTCGCAATCTGCTGAAGAGAGATGTTTGCAAACTACTGACATAGAGCAAGTCGAAAACAAATACTTACATAACTATTGAAGTAGAGCAAACAAAACTTCGCAATCTGCTGAAGAGAGATGTTTGCAAAAGTAGAGCAAACAAAACTTCGCAATCTGCTGAAGAGAGATGTTTGCAAACTACTGACATAGAGCAAGTCGAAGACAAATACTTGCATAACTATTGAAGTAGAGCAAACAAAACTTTGCAATATCTGCTGAAGAGAGATGTTTGCAAACTACTGACATAGAGCAAGTCGAAGACAAACACTT
>AP025075.1:1317268-1329191 GCA_036186865.1 Eustoma russellianum
TATAGTGTTCGATTTGTAGATTAGGTATGAGATGATAGCAGGGATTAGGCATGGAATGATTGGGGATGAAGTTGGGAAATGGTTTAGGGTTGTTTCTACAGTTTCTGCAGGAATCACAGTGTTAATTTCTGGAAATCGTGGACATCGATCGATCGATGTCATCGACTCATGTACATCGATCGATTATGTAGGAGGAATGAGAGATGGATGTGAGGAAGAAAGTTTCTGGTGGACTTCGATCGATCGAAGTCAGGGTGTGAAGTCACTTCGATCGATCGATGTAGGCTGGTGGATCGACTGATGTGAGACAGAAACTTTCTGATGGACTTCGATCGATCGATGTCAAGGTATGATGTGACATCGATCGATCGATGTAGGGTATGATGTCAACCAGTTTTGTGGGAAGAATAGAAGAGAGAAAGGGAAGCCAGAGGACCGATTGGGTGACCCTACAGACTTCTTAGGACCTGATTAAGGTTAGTGTAAGTCTTGAAAACGTGTCTTAAGATAGTGAATCAACGGTGAGGACTTCGTGAGTTATTTTGAATTAGACTTCAGTGTGAGTGATCTAAGGGGTTAAGAGTGAATGCTTGAGCGTCGATAAGGTTCAAATGGAGCGTGTGAGGGTGTCTACTTCATCCCTTGTATTCCTAGTATGAATGTTTATGTGAGGTAGACCTGAGCATGTAGTGATACGCTTGAATGTGTGAATGAGATGAGCCTCGAGTGATTGAATGATATGTTGGATGTGCATATTTGCATCATGGCACTTGCATTTGCATTATGTTTTGATAATGTGCTTTAGCACAGGGTAAAAAGTTTTGCGAAATGAGCTGTGGTGTGTTACAGGGCATAAAGACATGCTGTAACCTTCACAGGGTATAAGGTGAGTTGTAATGTGACACGGGGTATAAAGACAAGCTGTGGAACATTACAGGGTATAAAGTAAAGCTGTGATGTGTCACAGGGCATAAAGACAAGATGTGGCCCATCAAAGGGTATAAAGTTATGTGACCAGACATTGCGACATGCATTGCACTGTTTTGAAAAGCATTGCATAAGCATTTGTGTCTGTGTAATGCAGAGCATGATTTGAATTTGCAAGCATCATATGTTTCGTTCTGGTATGGTTGATACGTAAGTGATTCGTCGTTACTTGTGTGTCATCTGTTCTTTCTTTTATTATGCAAGTAAATCCGAACTTTTGAATAACTCAGGACATGTGCCCCTATTCCCCTTGGTATTACTATCCACTCATGTCTTGCCATGTGATGATCCCGTATGTCTTATAAGCGGGTTACTTGCTAGTGGGCTGAGTGGGGTGCTTAGAGCCTACATTGAGAATTATCCTAGACTGCTATTGGTTATATCAACTTTCTTTCATTCATTTGAGGAATTAGATGGCTGCGTCCATAAACAGTTTTATCTACTTATGCTTTTGGGAATACAGATTTGATTGATTTAGATTTTAATTCACATGTGTCTCTGCGCTTACTTCTCTTATGTCAGCGATGATGCGTCTGTGAGAGTAATGACATCTGGTAGTCCTCTTAGTAGGCTACGACAGATACACCGGTTCAGGTCTGCTGTCCGGGCCAGGGCGCTACAGGTGGTATCAGAGCCAGGCTTCAGATCTACCTCGGAGACCTAGGTTATGTCATATAGAGTCCTAAGCTATGATTTTGACCTTAAGTTGATCCGGAGGTCTAAGTACTTGATTTTAGATATAAGATGGTTTGGGTTAAGTGTGTGCGAGTGCGAAATAACTTAATTTAAGACTATACGACTAATTTCTCTTAATGTATGCAAGTTCCGTTCCGTGAAACACGTATGAGCCTTCAGTATTATCTTTTGAATCGTTGAATTCTGATAAGCGCTGGCCTTGCAGAAAGATGCCTCCCAGAAGAGAAAACCTGGGAAACGGTGGCAACAGGAACGAAAATCCTCAGCCACCACAGATGGTCATGCCTCAGGCCCTGATGGATGTTATAACAGTGATTGCGCGGGGTGTTTCCCAGCAGCAGCAGCCACCTCCTCCTCCACCACCCCTCAGCACGGTATACTGTATTATATTGGGGAAATGCAGAAGATGCATGCCCCCACCTTTGAATGGACCACTGATCCCGAGGTGGTCGAGTTCTAGTTGGACAAAGTAGAAAAGTGCTTCAGGCTAGTGCAAGTGCCTGAAGAATATAAGGTGGATGTGGTCACGCCCTTGCTGACTGGCCGAGCCAATGCTTGGTGGAATGACATCCTCTCAAAGATGACTCCCCCTATCTTATGGAGGCAATTCGTTGAGGCTTACAAGGATTACTATGTGTCTGAGACCGCTATTCTGGAGAAGATGAGGCAGTTTGATAAGCTGGAGCAAGACAGGATGTCTATTTCTGATTATGCTGACAGGTTCCACGCATTGGGAAAATTCATGCCCATAGTGTTGGAAAATAACGGAATGAAAATGCTCAAGTTCGAGCAAGGTCTAAACCCCCGAATTCGGACAGCTATAGCAGGATCCAGCTTAAAGACCTTTGCTGAAATGTTAGATGCCTGTTATCGGGTGGAGAGCGACATACGAAGGTCTCAGCCTAGAGAGGCTCGTGATGACACCGGCAAGAGGCCGAGGGAGGATAGAAGTGGAGGTAGACCCGGACGTTGGGTCAAAATTCCCCAGAGAGGTCAAGCAGGACTGTTTCAGAGGACACCACAGCAATATCAGCCTGATCGACAAGCGCCCAGGGTGTGCCCTCATTGCAAGAAAAATCATGTTGGAGAATGTTGGAAAAAGACGGAAGCATGTTTTAAGTGTGGCAAGACCGGCCACAGGATAAAGGATTATCCCGAGTGGAAGCAGAGGCCACAGGGAGACTCGGGGCCACAACAACAACAGAGATCTAGGCCCAAAACCAATGCCAGAGTCCATGTTATGACGGATACGGAGGTGCAGGAGAACACTGATGTCGTGACAGGTATGATTTAAGTTAAATTTTAGTTGTTTAAGTTGGAATCAAATTTGCTTTACGTGAGATTTTCCTGTGCTATGCTCTTTCTGGATAGGTGTTATTCTAGTAAATAAAGTGCCTGCGAATGTGTTATTTGATAGTGGTGCAAGTCACTCGTTTATATCTAAGAAATTCGCCAAAGGACTTGATTGTCTACCCGAGTGGCTTGAGACCCCCTTCAGAGAGTGCAGGCAGCTGGTGATCAAATACTGGTTTCACATCATCAGTATAAAGATTGTGAGTTGGAGTTGGATGAGAAGGTGTTTCCTGCGACATTGGTTCCGATTGCGATGTGGGATTTTGATGTGATATTGGGCATGGATCGGTTGACTAAGTATCATGCCAACATTGACTGTAGACTTAAACAAGTAACCATTAAGGATCCCGAGATGAATGAAGTGACAGTTCAAGGAAATATCAAGCTGACAAAGGCTCCCAAGAAAATTTATTTGACTGCGGTTAAGGCTTTAAGGGTTTTGCAAAAGGGAGCAGAGGGATTTATGGTTTATGTTATGGATGCTAGCAAGAGATTCCCTCCATTGACTAGATCCTGGTGATCAACGAATTTAAGGACGTATTTCCAGATGATTTGCCTGGAGTACCCCCATCAAGAGAGGTGGAGTTCGAGATCAACTTGATTCCAGGGGCTGAGCCTATACCCAAGGCACCTTACAGGATGGCCCCAGCTGAACTTAAGGAGCTAAAGAGACAACTGCAGGAGTTGTTGGACAAAAAGTTGATCCGTCCTAGCGTATCACCCTGGGGAGCCCTCGTTTTATTTCTCAAGAAAAAGGATGGCAGTTTGAGATTATACATCGACTCCCGAGAGCTGAACAAGATAACCATCAAGAATAAGTACCCATTGCTAAGGATTGAGGATTTATTTGATCAATTGAAGGGTGCCCGATGGTTTTCAAAAATCGATCTTCGTCATGGGTACCATCAGTTGCTTGTGAAAGCAGGTGATGTCCCTAAAACAGTTTTCCATACTCGATATGGGCATTATGAGTTCTTAGTGATGCCTTTTGGATTGACCAATGCCCCAGCAGCTTTTATGGATTTAATGAACACCGTGTTTTGAGAGCAGTTAGACCGATTTGTGGTGGTGTTCATTGATGACATTTTAGTATACTCCCACGATGAACCATCTCATGCAGAACATTTGAGAGTGGTGTTGGAGATCTTGAGACAGCAAAAGTCGTATGCCAAATTTAGCAAGTGTGAATTTTGGCTAAGGAGTGTGATCTTTCTCGGTCACGTGATTTCGAAGGATGGAATTTCAGTAGATCCTAAGAAAGTGGAGGCCATCACTGAATGGCCGAGGCCTACGAACGTAACAGAAGTCAGAAGTTTCTTAGGCCTAGCAGGCTACTATAGGAAGTTTGTTGAGGGATTCTCAACAATTGCAGTTCCATTGAGCCGACTTACCCAGAAGAAAACTAAGTTTGAGTGGACTGCAGAATGTGAGCAGAGTTTCTTGGAACTCAAAAAAAGATTAACCATGGTCCCGGTGTTGGCACAGCCCTCCAACACCGAGGGCTTCGTGATCTATAGTGATGCGTCCAAGAAAGGACTAGGTACGTATATAATTACAACTGTTGTATTGTATGTATATACCAGACGTAAATTAACTTTTTGTTTGTAGGTTGTGTCTTGATGCAAAATGGACGAGTTATTTCTTACGCTTCGAGACAGATGAAACCTTATGAACAAAATTACCCGACGCATGACTTGGAGCTCGCGACAGTAGTGTTTGCTCTGAAGATTTGGAGACACTACTTATATGGAGAAAAGTGTGCAGTGTTCACCGATCACAAGAATCTGAAATACTTATTCTCGCAGAAGGAGCTGAATATGAGGCAAAGAAGATGGTTGGAGTTAAGGATTATGATTTGACCATTAACTATCACCCTGGTAAAGCCAACAGAGTGGCAGACGCGTTGAGCAGAAAGTCTAGCCATGCAAGACAGTCTCCTTTGGAGCGAGAGATTGAAGAGTTTGGTCTCAATGTTGTAGACTCAGTGACGAATGTCCTTACAGCCTTATCTATAAGCCAAGATTTAGTAGACAGAATCAAAGAAGCTCAGTTTGACGATGCGGCACTGAAGGAAATCCGTGACAAATTGAACACGGGACCGGTAAGGGGTTTTCAGTTGAGAGAAGATGGGAGTCTATGGTTTCAGAACCGGCTATGCGTGCGAGACAATGAAGGGCTTCAAAGGGAATTGATACGTGAAGCTCATAACTCACGGTTGTTTATAAGGATCTCAAAGTGAATTATTGGTGGATAGGGATGAAGAAAAGCATTGCGGAATATGTTGAGAGATGTCTGGTATGTCAGCAAGTCAAAGCGGAGCATCAGCGACCCAGCGGCTTGAAGATGCCACTGGAGATCCCAGAATAGAAGTGGGAACATGTGACTATGGACTTCGTAATGGGTTTGCCCAAAACCAGAAGTGGGAATGAGATGATTTAGGTGATTGTCGATCGTTTGACAAAGACATCACATTTCATAGCTATGCAGCATGGTACTTCTTATGAGAAATTGGCCAACCTATATACGGATAACATTGTAAGTTTGCATGGAGTTCCCGTCAGTATTGTGTCGGACCGTGATTCCAGATTCACTTCTAAGTTTTGGACGGCTTTTCAGAAAGCTATGGGCACTGAGCTAAGGATGAGCACTGCTTATCACCCACAAACGAATGGATAGTCTGAGTGGACCATCCAAACTTTAGAGGACATGCTGAGAGCATGCGCATTGGATTTTAAAGGGAGCTGGGATAACATGTTGAAGCTGATGGAATTTTCATATAATAATAGTCACTACAATGCGATTGGTATGGCACCATTTGAGGCTCTATACGGACGAAAGTGCAGGTCCCCGATTTGTTGGGACGAAGTTGGGGAAAGGATGATCACTGCACCAGAATTGGTTGAGCAGACTATTGGGAAAGTGAAGATCATAAGGGAGAGACTAAAGGTGGCACAAGATCGCAGTAAGAGTTAGGCAGATTCTAAAAGACGGCCCTTGGAGTTCGAAGTAGGAGAAAAGGTCTGCGAGTTTCACCCACTAAGGGAGTTGCGAGATTCGGGATGAAAGGCATGTTAAGCCCTCGATATATTGGTCCATACGAGGTGCTTGGCAAGGTTGGAGAAAGAGCATACCGATTAGCATTGCCTCCGATTTTATCGCAAGTTCACAATGTATTTCATGTCTCGCAACTAAGGAGATATGTATCGGATCCGAGCCACGTCCTTGAGGCTCCACCATTAGAGATTAAGGATGATGTTACGTATGAAGAGTACCTGGTGAAAATTATGGACAGGAAAGATCAAGTTCTATGCAAACGTGTGATTCCGTATGTCAAGATTCAATGGAGTAACCATACGAAGCGCGAAGCCACGTGGGAACTTGAGGAGCAGATGAAGGAGTTGTATCCGCATCTCTTCCAATAAGGTACGTCAGTTTTGAGGACGAAACTTTTTGTAAGGAGGGTGGAATGTTATGCCCCGCACCTTTCAGAACGTAATTAAATGAGAGAAAGAATTTTAAGAAATTAATAATCAAATTAATATTAGATTAAATGATTGGATTAAGAATTAAAGGAAAAGGATTTAAGTAAAATAAAATTTAGGAATTTCAGTTTTGCCCTTTCCCATGATAAAAACTGACAAAGCGTCAGTTTCCCTCATTCATCTCAGAAAAGTCGACTTCTCCCTTCCCCAAGCCCTAGCCGATTTTCCAACAGCATATAAGAGGAAGATAGCCTCCAGGAATTGATCCAACCTTCGTGCATTTTTCAATCCAATTGTCGGTCATCAAAGGCAAGTAATCATCTTATAAGTTCCTACGATTTGTGAAGAAAAAGGTCCTACTTTTGTATCAAAATTGGATCACCATGCAATGTTCTATCCTTGGTTATCTTTTTGTGAATTATGTGCAATTTTTTTTGGTTTTGATGTTTTGGCCATCGTATATTGAAAATCTAGTTGATGTTGATGAATATATGGAGTCCTGCAAATCCCTAACCCCTTGAATCCCTTTTGCTGTGATTTCATTATTGTGTAGGGTTTGAGGGAGAAAGGTGAGACGTTTGAGTTCGTAGGGTTAAGATCCTCGAGTTCTAGACCTGAATCTTTGTTACGTATGTGTATAATGTTCGATTTGTAGATTAGGTATGAGATGATAGCAGGGATTAGTCCTGAATGATTGGGAATGAAGTTGGGAAACGATTGAGGGTTGTTTCTGCAGTTTCTGCAGGAATAGCAGTGTTAATTTCTGGAAATCGATCGATCGATGTCATCGACTGATGTACATCGATCGATCTATGTAAGAGGAATGAGAGACTGATGTGAGGCAGAAAGTTTTTGGTGGACTTCGATTGATCGAAGTCAGGGTATGAAGTCACTTCGATCGATCGGTGTAGGCTGGTGGATCGACTGATGAGACAGAAACTTGATGTGACATCGATCAATCGATGTAGGGTATGATGTCAACCAGTTTTGTGGGAAGAATAAAAGAGAGAAAGGGAAGCCAGAGGACCAATTGGGTGACCCTACAGACTTCTTAGGACCTGATTAAAGTTAGTGTAAGTCTTGGGAACGCATCTTAAGATGGTGAATCAACAGTGAAGACTTCGTGAGGTATTTTGAATTGGACTTTAGTGTGAGTGATCTAAGGGGTTAAGAGTGAATGCTTGAGGCGTCGATAAGGTTCAAATGGAGCGTGTGAGGGTGTCTACTTCATCCCTTGTATTTCTAGTATGAATGTTTATGTGAGGTAAACCTGAGCATGTAGTGATACGCTTGAATGTGTGAATGAGATGAACCTCGAGTGATTGAATGATATATTGGATGTGTATATTTGCATCATGGCACTTGCATTTGCATTGTGTTTTGATAAGAGCTGTGCTTTGGCATAGGGTATAATGTTTTGCGAAATGAGTTGTGGTGTGTTACAGTGTATAAAGACAAACTGTAACCATCACAGGGTATAAAGTGAGTTGTAATGTGACACAGGGTATAAAGACAAGTTGTGGAACATTACAGGGTATAAAGTAAAGCTGTGATGTGTCACAGGGCACAAAAACAAGACGTGGCCCATCATAGGGTATAAAGCTATGTGACCGGACATTGTGACATGCATTGCACTGTTTTGAAAAGCATTGCATAAGCATTTGTGACTGTGTAATGCAGAGCATGATTTGAATTGGCATGTGTAGCGCCCCGACCCGGACAGCAGAATCCGAACCGGTACACCCGTCGTAGCTTACTGAGAAGACTACAAGACGTCTCATCTCTCAATTACACATCATCAATGACGTAGGAGAAATAAGCGCGGAAACATATAACGTCAATCTAAACCATCAGTGCAGTACGTCAAAAGACAATGTGAATACCCAAAAACCGTATATGGTCACGACCATCTAAAACCTTCAATGAAATAAGGAATAGAAATAACAGAAACTGTCTAATCAATTCTCCCCATAAGGCCTATGCATCCCATTCTGCCCACTCGCCGTCATCCTCAATGAAAATCATATCATAACTGAGTTCATCTGCAAAATCAAATGCAGTACCCTTAGCGAAAAACGCTAGCAAGTAACCCGCTTATAAGACATACGGGATCATCACATGGCAAGACATGAGTAATAGATAATTCAAGGGAAGTGTGGGGCACATGTCTTGTAACTTTCAAATATACATAAGCGAGTAACGTAATAAAGCATGTACAGCAATTTACGCGCAAATAACAATTCATTGGCAACCAAATAACATTCACATTCATACCACATTGACTCCCGTGATGCATGTCAAAATATGCACTACACTACACATTCACATATGCATGAACCCTTCTCTTTTGAAACAGTGCAATGCATGTCATAATGTCCGGTCACTTCATATACTTTATACCCTGTAACGCGCCCCGGCTTATATTTCCATCCCGGTTTACGTTACAGCCAACTTTATACCCTGTAATGCACCTCGGCTTATATTTCCATCCCGAGTAGCATTACAGACAACTTTATACCCTGTAACGCGCCCCGGCTTATATTTCCATCCCGGTTTACATTACAGTCTTTTGTGCCCTACAATGCGCCCTGGCTTATATTTCCATCCGGTTTACATTGCAGGTCACCTTCGCAAATCTGTGCCGAAGCACCTTTCTTTTCAAATCAAGATGCAAATGCACGTGCCATGATGTAAGACTCCTCATTTCATTCTCATTCCACATGCTCGTATGCAATTCACATAAGTAGTTCATGTACACATGCTCACGTACAAGCATACACAAGTTTTCACTAACGTACACATCATAACTTAGGCTTCCACCATCATGTCAACCCTTAGTCTTGACTCTAAGGTTCACAACCCAAAGCAAATTTTCCTAACCATTCCTCATTGAACCCTCAAACACCTCGTACATTCATCTCCTAGCCCATCTAAGTCATTCACGTTGAAACTCGATTCGAGAACCTGTTGAAGTCACCAATATTGTTTCACCATCCTAGGTCAGGTTCCCAAGACTTAGACTACCTTTAATCAGGTCTTAAGAAGCCTCTAAAGTCACCCAAAGGTTCCCCGAACGTCCCCCTTTCTTCCTCTATTTTCCACAAAATTTCTGGACTTCATCCCCTATACTTCGATCGATCGATGTCCAACTGGGGACATCGATCTCTCACTTCGATCGATCGATGTCCAACTGGGGACATCGATCTCTCAGCCTGATCCTACATCGATCGATCGATGTCCAACAGAGGACATCGATCTCTCAAGTCACCCTACATCGATCGATCGATGTCCGTCAGAGGACATCGATCTCTGACATCGATCGATCGATGTCCACGTCTCCACCCAATTATTTCTGCGTTTTCTGCAACCTATGCAGGAACGAAAACACCAACACATCCCACTTTATTCCCAACCAATCCACCTCTAATCCCTGTATCATTCATGCTTAAACTATAGATTCAAGCGCAATACTCCCAGCCAACAAGATCCAAACCTATCACTCACCGTTTCCAACTTCATCACCCCAAAGCTTTCACCTTTCCCCCTCAACCCACGCAACACACAATCGTATCAAGAGGGGATCCAAGGGATAAGGATTTGCATGATTTCACATAATCAACAACAACAATCATATTTTCATATACATCGGCCAAATCTTGAAACGAAAGCACATAAAACATATACGCATAATCAAAGAACGAATCTACTGCATGGTGATCCGATTTAATAGCAAAATAGGCCGTTTGTCTTTCACAAATCGTAAGAACTTATAAGAAAGTTACTTGCCTTTGATTACTCGAAGACGAAACAAGGATCGAATGAAGTTTGGATGAGGATTGGAGACCTTCTTCTCTAGGGTTGGAAACCGCCTATGGGATGGAGAGAGCATCAATTTTCTCTGCGTAATGAGAAAACTGACGTTCTGTCAGTTTTTATATGAAAAGGGGAAAAGTTTGGTGTTTCTAAATTATATCTATTATTTATTCATCTTAAAAGATAAATCCTAATATTTAATTCTTAAAATTAAATACAATTTAATTTCTAATATTTAACCTTTCATTTAATTATCATTAATCCTGTTATTTAATTCGCAATTAATTATGGTTGACCGCCATTAACTCCCGTTGACTATCATCCTTTGTCTCTTAATTACCCTACGGAGGGTGCGGGGCATAACATCCCTCCCCCCTTACAAAAAGTTTCGTCCTCGAAACTGGCGTACCTTATTGGAAGAGATGTGGATATAACTCCTTCATTTGCTCTTCAAGCTCCCACGTGGCTTTGCGCTCCGTATGGTTACTCCACTGAACTTTGACATACGGAATGACGCGTCGGCGTAGTACTTGATCTTTTCTATCCACAATCCTTATTGGCTGCTCCTCGTAAGTGACGTCTTCTTTCACATCTAAGGGTTGGGCTTCAAGGATATGGCTTGGATCCGATACGTATTTCCGTAGTTGAGATACGTGGAATACGTTATGGACTTGGGATAAACTCGGAGGTAAGGCTAGTCGGTATGTTCTTTCACCGACTTTACCAAGAACCTCGTAAGGACCAATATATCTAGGGCTCAGCTTGCCCTTCACTCCAAATCTAGCAACTCCCTTGGTTGGTGAAACTCGTAGGTAAACCTTGTCGCCCTCCTCAAACTCCAACGGTCGTCTCTTGGTGTCGGCCTAACTTTTACTGCGATCTTGAGCCACCTTGAGTTTTTCTCTTATCACCTTGACCTTTTCCACTGTTTGCTCAACCAACTCGGGTGCGGTGATTGTCCTTTCTCCCACTTCATCCCAACAGATCGGGGATCTGCACTTCCGCCCGTATAGCGCTTCGAATGGCGCCATGCCAATTGCACTGTGATAGCTATTATTATATGAAAACTCCATTAACTTCAACATGCTATCCCAGTTCCCTTTGAAGTCCAAGACGCATGCTCTCAGCATGTCTTCCAATGTTTGGATGGTCCTCTCGGATTGTCCATCCGTTTGCGGGTGGTATGCTGTGCTCATTCTCAACTCTGTACCCATAGCTTTCTGGAATGCTCTCCAGAACTTAGAGGTGAACTTGGGGTCACGGTCCGATACGATGCTGACTGGGACTCCATGTAGGCTTACAATGTTATCCACATAGATATTGGATAACCTTTCATACGAAGTACCATGAGGCATGGCTATAAAGTGAGCCGTCTTCGTTAATCGATCTACGATTACCCAGATCATCTCATTTCCATTGCGGGTCTTGGGTAGTCCCATTACGAAATCCATCGTCACGTGCTCCCACTTCCATTCCGGAATCTCCAGTGGCTTCATCAAACCACCAGGTCGTTGATGTTCCGCTTTGACTTGTTGGCATATCAAACATCTCTCAACATATGCCGCTATTGACCTTTTCATCCCTATCCACCA